>JAVCKV010018686.1:0-25483 GCA_032274145.1 Herpochondria borealis | reverse complement strand
AATCAATAATAGTTCTTAAAATATTCAAAATTCTACATGGCGAGCGCATGAAAAAAATTGGAGCCAGCACTGGCTCCTAATCAGTTCAGGGGATAAGTTTTATCCTATTATTTTGAGATCATCAAAATTTTAATTATTATTTCAGTTTTACACGTAATCTAAATTGTATTAAGAGGTTTTTTTCTGTTACAGAGTGTGCCACCAACGGACGGACTGAATCTAAGTGTAAGCGGCACCCCTTCCGACTGATAGTTGTGAATTGTAGCCCGTTCCATGTAATGCGTGCACTACCTCCTCCTCGGTGCTGATTCCCTTTTCGTACGTACCAACTACAGTAGTCCATTCGAGTAAAGAGGCCGGTCCTTCCGTCTCGAAAGAGAGACTGTCCATCGCTTGAAAAAAAACATCGACTGATCCTCCCACCTCAACCTTCGCCGGGGGCCATCACCCGAACCTCGCTTACAGTGGTCCCACCGACCACTGTCCTCGACCAAGCTCCCTAGACCCCCGTCTCCCTCACTCGCTCCGTCCATTATCTACCTTCTCCCGGCACCCTCGACTGAGTTGGCTGACCTGCGGCTGGCCACAAAGTCGACCAAGTCGATGATATTCGTGCGAAGACCTCCACCAAAATATTCCTCGCACAACGCGCTCCTTACCTCTCTCCCCCTCTCACCTTCCGCGTTCCCTTGTCCTTTCTTAAGGGCTCAAAAGCCCGACAGAGATGACCGTTAATGACTAGCTCATGTACAGCACATGAACCGGTTGATCAAAGAGGTCAAATACCCTCTTTAAAAGCCCTGATTGTGCGCCAACTTGTTCCATTCGACTCCGGACTCCAGCGCTTGGGCATCTATCGTATGATATCGTTACCTGTGTCACCGTTTGGAACAAGCAAACTGCCTCTCTGAGCTCTCTGTCTGTGTGCGAACGACAAGACGCTCATCGTTCGTTACGGAGACATCGAGGGGGTCATTACAACGCTCTTGCTTTCCTTATCGACCTTTACTATTTCCTGTCCACTTCTCTACACCCACTCCGCCCACTCCGCCCACTCCACCGTGTCCTTCCTCGTACCTTACATGCTTCCCCAGAGGCGCCGCCGTCATGCAGCCGGAATCGGTTGTCGGTGCAGAAACACAGAGTCGGGGTCCCACTCGCGCTTCAGCCGCTGCATCCGCTCCAACCGGTCGCCCCAGTACAGTCGCGCGTACTCGTCCGCGCTGAGCTGCAGCTGCGGGTAGTTGACGTACACCCCCGACATGAACGGCCGCACAGCCTTGTCCATTCTGTCATACAGTCCGTCGCGGTCTTTTTGATGGCCGCCGAAAGCGAACGAGAAGGTAAGCGCGTCAGCGTCGCGGTGTGCAAACGCCGCAAGCCTCTCCTCCTCCGTCGCAGCGTCTCCTTCCCCATCCGTATCGTCATCTTCGACGACAGCGCCGCGCCCGCGACCGAGCTGGAAGGGGTTGACCTGGCACACCTGGACCGACAGACTGGATCCCCGTGTCAGCTCGCACGCACGCGCAAAGGCTTTCCAGAGCCGTAACCGACGTCGTCGCGCGGCGTCACGCACGTGCAGAAAGACGGCGTGTTGCACCATCTTGTTGCCCGCGCCACCACTCGAGTAACGCCATCCGAGCAGCTCGGCGTCGGTGGCGGCGGGAGAGAGGTCGCCCTGCACGCGTGACCCGCTTCCCGCAATGAAGGCATGCAGATTGCGCGCGTCATGCAAACGGAACATGGACGCGACTTTCATGCCCGCAACGCGGAAGAAGGGCATCGCGGCCAGACGGGTGTGGCATTCGGCCGTGCTGTTACGGTCGCCGTCGGCGACGTCGGTCGGCGTGTCGAAGCACGCGCCATACACAAGGACGTACGTCGTGATCGACCTTGACGCGTCATCAGCGCCGTCCTCTTCTTCTTGTTTACTACTTTCTGTGCCTTTCGGATGACTCGGTCCATGCTGGCGCGAGATGACCTCAACGCGAGCCCAGACGCGCGCGGTGCGCAGCGGCGACCGGACGATCGCGTCAAGGAGCTGTGCGGCCATAGCGGCCGGCCAGTGCAGCGCGAAGGGCGTAGAGTCATCGAACGGGGCGGCCGGTGCCGTGCGCAGGCGGAGCTGCGTGACGACGCCGAAATGGCCGCCGCCCCCGCCGCAACCAGCCCAGAAGAGGTCGGGGTGCCGAGTACGCGACGCAACGACGACGCGGCCCGCATGGTCAACCATGCGGAACGAGCGAAGGGCGTCGCACGCGAGTCCGAGCAGCATTTCGTACGGCCCGTGCCCGCCGCCCAGCACGAAGCCCGCGACGCCCACGCCGGGGCAGACGCCCGCGCCGAGCCAGCGGCGACGCGGGTGTGCGTGTGTAAAGGAGATGAGATCGCCGAGCGTCACTGCCGGGCCGACAACGACGTCGTTCGCACCGGCGGCTTGTGTGTCTTCATCATCGTCCAGTAACAAGGGCACGCCCTTGTCGTTGGCGTCGTCGCCGACAAAGCGGTGCGTTGACAGTTCGGAGAGGTCGAGGACCAGCCCGTCGCACAGACTCGAGCCCGCAAAGTCGTGGCCGCCCGAGCGCGCGCACAACCGTAGGTGCGCGCGGCGCGCGCAGCGCACGGCACTCTGCACGGCGGCCTCCGAGCCCGGTTGGAGGAAGACCTGTGGGAATGCGGCCGTGGTGCGGAAGCTACGATGCAGGAGGTCCGGGAAGAGGGGGTCGGTGGGGCGGACGAGCGATAGCGGGGGTTGCGAGGCGTTGGCGGCGAGACAGGCGGCGAGGGCGTCGAGCGTGGCGGGCGAAACGGCCGAGACGGCGACCTTGTCCGCGACGCGGGTCCGGGTAGCGGGGGCGGAGGTGAGGGAGGTAGGTTGTGCACGGCTCGTTGTGGAAGGTAAGGCGGGCAGGGCGGGCAGGGGGCGCAACAGGGCGAGCGGGGCAAACAGAAGTAGGGGTAGTGCGAGAAGCAAGACGGCCGACGAGGCGGGCGCGCGTTTGACGAGCCGCGCCGGCGTGCGGCCGGCCTGGGCGGTCCGGTAGAGCTGCGCGTGGGGCATGCTGCCCGGGGGAGAGGGAGGGACGAGAAGGAGGGACGAGAAGGAGGGACGAGAAGGAGGGACGAGAAGGAGGGACGAGAAGGAGGGACGAGAAAGCGCAGGAAAGCGGGAGACGCGCGAATGAGCGCATGCGGGTGGATGCGTCCTGAGAGAAATGATGGCGGGGGAGATGTTCGCACGACGCCGACGCGTGATTAGGAAGGGGGCCCCATACAGTACAGTACAGTACAGTACAGTACTGGTCAGTATTCTCTATGGCATTGTATTGTGCTTCATTGTTTTGTGCTTTTTAATTATCAGATTCTAGAAATAAATCAACACACGGGGGCCCCAGTTTTTTCCGGAAAACATACAGCGATTTTTCAACCAACCAACCGTCCCGCAGCGGCTGTCTGGTTGGACAGGTGAGTAGACACGTTTTCTCTCGTTGAGCTTAGTTTTGCCACTCGTCAACAGTTTTACGTCGGGGTGGGGGTATCTCGAGTTACTGTACAGTTACTGCGTACAGTACAGTACCCGTGGGGTCCACACCAATCTTCCCGTACTTTGGCCTACTGTACTCCCAGGTTCGTACTTATTAGCTGTATTGTTGAATTTGTCCAAAAAAACTGATGTTTGCGCACAACCATCAAAATAGAGATAAGTTTCCTCGATCCTCGTGCTTGAACGGCTGGTGGAATAACTGGGTAATTAACTTGTATTCTTGGTAACTTTGGGTCGAAAGTAATTATCAAGCTTCTATTGCCAATGGTTTCGTGTAACCAATCGCCATTGAAATTAAACATGATATCCTTTACTGTCTACCTCTTGCTACGTCGGTCATTCTTATAATCTTGTGCCATTAGTAAAGTTTTACTACTCATGGATTGAAAACTTACGGTTTCGATTTAGTATGAAAGATACTAATGATAAGGAATACACAGACTCTGATCTTCAATACACTTAAATTTCATTACTTTGCAGCACACAACCTGTTTTTTCAAAAGTAAGATTGAGTAGGTGTTGTGAATGATTATTTTAAAACCATAAAAAACTTGAAACGTTCCGGTGTATATTGTGGTTTTGAAAATGCCATAACTATCGAAAATTTGAAAATATTGGAATATTTAATTAAATTTTAAACTTATCGTAGTTCGAAATGCACTGTTAAAACATTCTAACTTTTTCAAAATTTAAAGAAATGTTAAATTAAGCGGTGAAACACATTTCAAAACCTAATGCGATGTGAGAGACATAGAAATAGTTCTTGCAATAATATTGCATTAAATATTATTTAATGAAAGATTACTTAATATTTGAAATAATTTTCAGTAGTGTTGCAGAGATCTCTGATATTATGTATCATATTTCAGCACGCGTAAAACATTCAAAACGTCATTTTCTCAATACTGTACCAGAAAAGGTTGTTTATACATGTGAATGAAATTATTTTAATAGCATATTAAGAGGCTTTTGTAATTCACAGAGTTAAAGGCAATCCAACTAATCGTTGTGGAAAGGTCAGAAAAATGAGCTGCGTAATTACCGCACGTTCATTGCTCATCAATAACCATTTCATTCACAAAATGAACTTCTTTCTTTCACAGAAAATATAAATATAAATTTTATACCATTAATAGATCCAGGCCCTGGAAGCACACAAAACATCCGTAAACATGTTTCCGTAGTTTGATTACTTCCCAGCTTCTTATCTACACGCTCCCTGCTTTTTTTAAAATATCAGAGATGGTTGCTCTTAATATGGGAGGGTTTGAAACTGGGGCATCGGGCCATCAACTCACATCCCACAGAAAAACGGAAATCAGTTGTCTCGATCTTTCTACTTGACCTGCTCATTGACTCGTTAGTTCTATGAATTACGCTGCATCCTACACAAAAATTGCTTTCAGTTCATGTTATTCCGTGAAAAACAATTAAATAAACTGGCATTCTTGTTAAGCTTGGGTCGAACACTACTCACAGTACCAAGCTCACATTGATCGCAACTTGGCACACGTTACAGCAGTTCCCTTGCGTATCCCGTTCACTGCAAATTTGAGAATATAACATCATGGGGGTGTTATTTGCCGATGTGGTAGTTTGATCGATGTAATAACTCTCGGATTGACGTCGTGCTCAAATGAAGTCTGAAATGCACCTGTTGCGTCGATAATGAGCAAGGTAAAAAGAGGAGGGTGCTCACCGTCCTTTACCTGACCTTTCAGCTTCTTTTCAAATGAGCCAAACAGTGGCCTGGTTACATTTTGCTATTTAGTCCAAATGCTGTTCAGCACGTGCCGAACAATGCTTTGCCCAAGATTTGACGCGAACACGTCAAGTCAAAGTCAGTAGAGAACAATGCACCCTTTTAGTCATCTCCATGACCTTGGTTTATATTTATAGAGAATGTGGATATCAAATCGTCTAAAATATTTGCTTTAAAAACAGAAGAGCTGGAATAGTTAAATGAGGAGAACTATGTTGCTTCATGTTGCGAACAATTTTGGCCTTATTGAATGAAGTACTCCATTTTTCAGGAATACTCGACATTGTGCTTCCGATATTCTTCAGTACTACGTTAATAACACGGTTCATTTCAAATGACGATCAATGTGCAAAAACAAGTCACCTACCCTCGACAAGAGGTTTATTAGCGCCGTGTATGGAGCGCCCGTAATCGTAGAAGCGCTCCGAGATACCACGGCGCTGATCAGTAGTGACATTGGAGTAGGGCACAAACCCAATTCTGTTGCCGAAGTCGTTCCCCAAGTCCACGACGTACAAAAGATAGTCACGAATCGCTTGATATGCCTTCTCGATCCGCACACCTTGCCTCTTCGGCAACCCGTTCGTAACGAACGGCTCAGCGACAGCCCAAATCCTCTTTCCGTTTTCATGGAAGATCATCACGCTAAGATCGGACCAAGTCTCTTCTTTTGATGAAATCTTTTTTGCCGGCACCTCATACGACAGGGCCGTCATCCCGACGAACGCACCCTCCGCCGTGAACGGTCCGTCTCCGCTGTCCGCAAATTCTTTCAGTATCGCACAGGTCTTCGATGTCCTCTTGAACTACCCGTGTCGCGGGGGCTGCGTGACCCATGTCGAGTTTGAGATTCACCGCGTGCTCGACTTCGTGCATGACACTCAGCGCAAGGTCCATTTCACCGCGCGTCATGGCACATGGGCGTTGATCGATGTTCACGTCTTGCGTTTCGAACTGGCCGATAAGCACCTTGGTCTGCTCGTACGACGGACGGGTTGCCGCATACGCCTTCTGAGCCGCCATCAAGTCGTCTTTATCGAAGGCATTAAGATTATCGCTGGCGAGAGCCTTCTGTTTGATGCAAAACATGGAAAAGTTCTTCTTGCTGGCACGCGTCTACTCGATGTACTTTTCGATGGGAATCGTCGCCTGTTTTGTGACGCTCTTTTCCTCATTTTTTTCGCAGGCATATCTGGATTTGCTCCGAGGAAGGCATCTCACACGGCCTCTGCGGCGAGCATGAAGCGATATGCGGCGGTCTGCACGTCCGCACGCTACTGCCTTGAACCTCCGGAATACGAGCGTGCATCGCCAGCGGTCGTGTTGAACGGATGGGCGGGGTCAACCCAAGCATACATTTGCCAGAATTGCGGGAGAAGCGGCGCACGCTTGGACGGCCACGGTGTCGCTGATGACGGGTGATTTGAAGAATGGCTCGATCTGCGACGAAACGCCGCGCCAGTTACTGCGGAAGATCATGAGACTGAGATCGGACCAGGTTTCCTCCTCTGACGAGATTTTCTTCGCGGGGACCTCTGTAGCAATTGCGAGCGCGCCGTCGACGACGAGGGCTGGTATGAAGCGGGAGCGGTCGGCGAGAGCGACGTAAAGGTCGTTGACAGAGAGGTTGAGTTCGCAATAGCTGGAAAGGCTGGATGGTCGGCGCGGTTCTCGCGGAAGAGCGCGCGCTCAAGGACGTGGAATCCCTTGAAGTCCGGGTTGTTTTCGCCAAACTCAAATGCGTAGGGACGAGCATCGATGGCCTCGTCAATTTTCGGGAAGGCGCTAGCATGCACCTCGATCTCCTCGTACGACGACCGGGCCGCAATGTACGCTGTGCCCGCCGCGGAATTATCCCCTGTCCGCGATTGCCTGTAGCACGGCCGGCATGAGGGTCTGCTTGGCGACGGCGCTGTCGACTGTAGCTTTGAGGGTCGCATGGACAGTGGTGGCGACGATGACCGGCAGGGTTCCGTGAAAGAGGTTTAGTACTACAGAAAGAAAGTGCATGATGATGAAGAGAGGGAGTTGTCAAAGTGGTCATAGGTGCAGACTGGGCCGGAATCAAGGGTTGAAAACGGGTGCGGTATTTATGCAATTTGGGTGCGGTGGTAGCGAGGCGAGGCGCGGCGCTCCAAAGGATATCCTCAATCATTTGTACCGGAGACCGGTTACGAAGAAGTGTCGGCGTCCGGGTTGTGTTGTGCTTTAAACTATCGCAAAGTTATCACAAAACAAGTAGATGGGTAAAGAGATTTACCAGTCATGTGCAGAAATAAAGAAGCCACCAAATCTGTCATTGATGATTAAAAGTTTCCAGATTCTTTGTTTTTGGAATTCAAAAGAATCTTTTACAGCGGGATTTCTTCGAAGCAAGTGGTTTGACAGCACTAGAAATTTGTTTTAAATTTGTTTTTCAGTTCGGAAAGACAAAACTAGTCACCTATCATTCTCTTCCCGGAATTTTGTCAATATACTTACAAAAACTTGATATTTTTTGGATTCCGCTTTACTTTGTTTCATCAAACGAAAAAGTAGGAAAATCAGAGCTCGGAATTCGGCATGTGCTACCTACAGAGCTGCCAGGGGTGCAGCGACCGGTTCACGAAGTATTTGGAAAAAGTACCAATGCACGCGAGTGTGCCAGTACAAGCAACCGTTCAGAAGAACTTTAGGCATAATATAAACTCACCGTTTCCCTGTGACTGTGCAGTATCACTCTGAAAAGTGGTTGAAACTAGAATAACTGTGAAGGAACCGTTTTGCACTGGCGTGCCTGGCACTATTTTGTGCAAGAGATCTTCGAAACTCAACTGTCAGAAAGTTAACCGATAACATCTTACTGAAAACCTAAGTGAGATACTTGATCGGTCTCAACTTTCTGGAAGAGTCTCCATTCATCATGTATGTATCACAAGTTATAAGTAAAGCGCCAGGCCTAAGAAGCCAACCTTTTAGCTCGGCCCAGCCCTTTTCGTACCTAACTGACCCTCATCCACTCTTCCGGTACTTCTCAACTTGCCCAAGTTGCTTCTAACCAGTTCATCGGTTTCTGCCATCTTGCTACAGAAAATGAACTCTCAGCTTCTACTTACTTCTTTGCATCCGAATTCTGTCACTCGGGTAATATTTATGAGACTTATTAGTTCATACAACCTTTTTTACCGCTCTAAAGATACTCGAAAAGAAAATGTCGAACCCGTGTGATCTGCAAGTACCTATCTATACGTTTTTATCGATTGTTTTTTTGTCTATCTCTGCGTTTTAGCGCTTTTTTGGCAGTTTTTGATCAATTTAACTCTAATGGACCTTAAATAGAAGTAATGTGATGTAGAAAGTCATCATGGACTACTTAGGCTTCCAAAAATGTCTTCCTCTGTAGATGGAGGATTGTTACAGCCAATCGAATAAGTTGTAAGAAGAGTTGTACGACATGGGTCAGTCCTTGTGTCTACAAGACAGTTCTGGAAAGACTTGGTTTGACGGACGGTGCTATTTTCGACTGGGCGACGTCTTTCGAGGTCAGATGCAGCAAAAAGACAAGATACTTCAGAGGCGCACCACGGAAGAGTTGTGGCGCAACTTTTGGCAAAATTTGGGCGGCAGTATGAGATACCATGTGACAGCTCTGACTGTAAGCCCACGCCTCAAAAGTCTGTAAATCCGTTTGGAAGAGGAGAAAAATTCGGCTCTGGAACCTCTTTTAAACCGGTGGAAGATTTAGGCGGTGGCCACAGTGCGGGAGTGAGAGTTTCTCTTCTTTCCAGGAAAATTACGATTCTGGTATGGGTGGAATCGTGAGTACTTCGGGAAGGATCTTTGGGACGAGCACCGTTATCGGGCCGGTAAGAAACAGTCCGTGCGCGACGGGCACAACCACAAGTATCAGAGCTTCAGGAACAGCAACCGTCGAGACTTTAACTGTACCTTGAAGTAAATGCAGTCATTGACAAGCGTCTCCGACGGGTACGGAATCTCAAGGTGCATGAAGCGGTCTTCCTAGAACTAACAATGGTGCCAAGGATCGGAAAAGTTGTCCCAAACGGACAGTTGTGCGTTCCGCGTCCTCTACGTGAATTACAAAGAAAACATTGTCGTCATCCGATGTGGCGACGTTACGGAACATGTAAGCATGATACGCTTAACTCGTGGAAACGAAAACACACCGTTTTTCTGCACAATTTGAGAAACAGATCTTGCTGCAACACCCCGATATATGGTCAGAAAAACCAGAAAATAGAATAATGGCAATTAAAGGGTAACCGGGATACTTGAACCTTGCACGATGCGTCAAAAGGGCTCAAGTTGGATTGGAATGGATATCACACTTCGTGAGAAAATAATCAAGATGTCCCGGAAGATTTTGTATCGCGTTATTATGCTCGCCTCGCAACAGCTCGACGACAAAAGCTGCGCGTAGTAACGTTTCTCTCATGACGTCGTAAGCGAGAACGAGATAATTATTGGATCACCGGACATCGTATCGGCTCGGAAGGGTCCATCCATCTATTCATCGAATGGTTCAAAAATCTTGGATGTTGGATGCAACGGTCCTACTTCTCCGACCGTGAGTATATATCACACTTCAACCGTCTCTCTGATGTTCGCTTCGGCGAACGCCTTCCTACTCCTTCTGAGGCGGTCGCCGGGTCTTCGGGTAATTAATTGGAGGCAGCGGACGAGGCCGCGGTCATAATTCAGTCGTCCGTTTGTTGGCTGGTATGCCAGGGTTCTTTTTTAGACTCTATTCCCCTTTCTTTTTCTATTTCTACAAAAAGTATCAGTGGGAATCGAAGTAGAGCCATCGGCACGACGTGCCTTTCAACATAGGGTATCCAACAGACTTTTGAATCACACCAAGGATAGGCATGACGTATGAAAATTGTGCACTACGTTATCGAACGGTATTCGGTGCAACTCATTGGGATACAGTAAAATACCACCAGAACGGTACCCTCAACAAGAAGCGAAAGTGTTTTCCTCAAGGAAAATATCTATAAACTTGCGCCTTCGGGACGAGTAAAGCAATTCAATCTGAGACGCCTGTAGCGCCTGTTCCGTTCCTACTATAAGCCTCAATTCACCGGCGAAAAGAAGCTTCAAACTAAGGGTGCAGTTCCGGTTGTGAAAAAGTTCGGAGTCCTGCCTTCGACATGAATTAGGTGCATCACCGTTACACTTGTAATTTACACAGCAATTTAGTCTTGGTATCACCATCCAACCCTTGCCCTCAAAATCCGCCCTCGCAATTTCCATTAAAATGCAGAGAACGACCGGGGCCGTCTCGTCTTGATGCGAGACTTCCCTGAACAATGAACTCTACCCCTTGCCCTATATCGCACACTATTAGATCCACAGTACCCACTTGGACAAAGCGAGCACAGCCTACGTCGATCTCAAATTTACCTCACTGCATAGGCACAAATCCTTCGCACCCATCTGCCGTTCCTCCTCACCGCGGCCATATAAAGAAGTCACCATACCGTTTCCACGACGCCAAATAGCCGGCCATGTAGCGCCTCTAGACGCGATCTTATGGCTGAGGTTAGTCATCTTGAGGCACACAAACACGTCCTGATTGGCTATCTCATGAAGAGTCCGTCGCGCCTGCGGCGCGATTTGCTCTATATTTCCCTGTAATTGCAGGAAACGATGAAGCAGATGGCGACGACGCGATCTCCGTGCGACCCAATGAGACGCTGATTATGACGGTAATGATGCCGATGACCACGACTAACGTCTGCATGTGGAACCTTGGAATCCGTACGTCGTTCCTACATTCTGCAATTATTTAATAAGAGAACCCTTCCATCGCCACGGCTAAGATTATTTAAGCATAGAACCTAACCTTACGTCACGCCTAAACCAAGAATACACTGGGAGTAACTGAACTTCTACGGAGAGGATTAAAAGTATGCATTTGTATTCTATTGCGCGCCTCAAGGTGCGACTTCTATGTTTAACTCCATGAATTCCGCTCCCTCCACAAGGGAAAATTACTGCCGCCCACCATGGTAATCATACCCCTGCCAGGGTCTGCACTGGTGCCTCCGTTCAGGACCCCCATATTTATCATTACGACGCCGAAGATGAAAACGAAGAGAACCACTACCCCGAAGACCGCGTCTCCCTCTATTCTTACTTAGTCTCACTACAACCCGGTAGTACAGGGCCTCGTCTCGCTAGTTCTTAACGCGGCGGTTCTCGCGTTCCAACGCGGCCGCAAGATACTTTAGATTGACCAAAGGTACCTAAAGCCCTTTTACCGCCCGGTAAGGGCCACCGAAACCCAATTTACAGCTTATTTACCTCGCCACCAGTTTAAGCCATGTTCCTTTCAGCGGTCGCAGTCGGCCACGAACTGTAGCACCTAGCGAATGAGGGTAGATAAATTTCTCTGGCGTCTCAGCGGTTCGGAGGGAACGTAGAGACCTAGTACCTGCTCCAGGAAATCTCAATGCGGCAAACGCATCTCCTTAACTTGGGTGGAGTTCTAGCTGAGCCGTTAAGACGAGAGAAAGTCGAAGAGAAAATTATCCCGACTCGTCGAGCCTCGAGGCGCGACTTCTTGTTTAACCACTGGATTCCCTCTGGCGCCTCAATCTACTTCTCGCGCCTGCTCGGCGCCAGTTTCAATATTCACCTGATTTGGAGCAGGCGGTGGCGGAGCTGGGGGATGCGGTATAGGCGGTACAAAAACAGGCTTACGCTCTCGAGGTGTTTCGGGCATCTTGCCCGATATTCTCTTGGGCTATCCTCCGATAGGCAGAAAGAGTTATTGAACGGCTAGGTTCTGCGGCATGCATGGTTCCAACTCCCCTAGTGAATGCAGGTGTATGTACAGGGTCGGGCGAAGTGCGACGAAACGTAGCGGCTGTGCCGGGAATACGATTTCATGTGCGCGAGCGAACTCGGGCAGCGCCACCACTGCGTTGGAATAGGAGCGGCCCGGCAGAAGGACCGGCCGTTCTTTCTGAGGAATCTTCCCCTCGGTTATTGAAATATCATGCAGAGACAGCTGGAACATACTCTCGTTGCATTGCCGCTCGAGCGCGCAAACGGTGCACGAAGGCCCAGGTCAGCTTGAACCCGATGAGGATTTCCATTTGGTTGATGGTACGCCGGTCTTCCTGTGAAAAGCGGGACGAAAAAAGACTGTGTTGCTGTTCCATAGTCGATTAAAAGGAGCGCAGAAAAAACAGCGACAGAACAAACAGGCCTTCCGAAACACCGTTATCGCAGATCATGTTCGCTCGGTCCATGCGATTTGCAGATGATAAGTAATTAAAGTTGATGCGGACGCCATAATAGTAACGTTTGACCTGTCCGTGGCTTTCCATGAGAAGTCCGTTCCAATTCAAGTGCTGAGCATTCGGAAGTCCTTACACGTCATGGCCACGCCGTGCATTTTCATGAAATTAATCTCTATCTGGTGTCTGGCCTTCGCCGAAGGAACGTTGCGATCGTCACAAATGTCCCTGTATATGAGAATGCCCTGAAAGAAGTGGCTATAGAGAAAGATATCGTGTATCAAGTCCTCGCCGCCGGCGCGGAGGAATGCCCACTGGTACCCAGACTCCAATAAGTATGCGTCTATGGGATCTAGATTATTTCATATCCGATAAGTCAAAATGCGGGCGGTAATCTGGCACCTGCCCATTGACTAGCCCAAATAACGACTGCCCACTCTGTGAAACTGGCAGCGCGACAAGTGATGAATATCCTCTGTTTTTTTGCACTCAAACCCGTAGTCACTTTGGATGGTGTGCTAAAATTAGTTCAAGGTGAACTTCATATCAGGGAACCGGGTAAAACCTGCTAAAGGCTCGTCTTTGGGCAGGTTGCCCTCGCGGGCCGTAAAATTCACTGCGGGTAAAACTTCTAGTTAGCGCGCCGCCGGCATTTGCAGTCGTAAAATTGGAATGGTGTCTTGTGTGAAAAGGAGCCTATTGTTTGTAAGTTATTTCGAGGGCATGAAGACGTTGCTTTTGGTGATGATGTTGAAGTCGATGTTGTCCGAGTTGATGTTGGAAGATAGGTTGATGATGATGATGATGGTATGTATGAGTCGGGTGGCTGTTTGGATCTATCTATGGTTCATGGAACAATCACATCCTTACTGCCCTATTCATACAAAAAAATAAACGAATCAGTGACGCCGCCGGCTGCGACGATACGTTAAAAATCGCAGTATTCTCGACACAGACGAAGAAAAAATCAAATTCAATTGAGATGCGAGTAGCAGCGTCAAATTTAAGCATGACGCAGCATGCGACCGGCTCGACCGATCTGAAACGTCCGCCTTGATTGCAGGGAGAGGCACATTCAGCGCCTCTCCGTACCTTATATCAGGGCCAAAGTGGTTTTATGCCGGCACTCCGCGTCGGGCCACTCAAAAAACGGCGCATTCCTTAGCTTTACACAAACAAACGAGATGTCTTCCGCGTCTCCCCTCATCCTTAAATGAAAGCATAGGTGCGTTGCGCCCTGGACTCTGCACTAACATAGTTGACTTGAATTAGAAGGAGCCTTCGGCGCCTCTCCCCGGTTCGTCTGGCCGACCGCGACTTTACCTACTGCCCGTAAAAGGCGCTTTCGACGGCTATTAAGCCCTTTTTTGCACATTTGAAGGCGAACAATGGGTGTTAAGTCATGCGCGCATCCCTGCCAAATCTGCCAGAGTGGTCCCAATTTGTACAGAAGGCACAAGATCACGCCGCTGCACGGGCCTCCGCACTAACGAGACTGATACCACCGACCCTACTCGGCGACCAGGAACTGCAATGAAAGGCGCCTGATAAGCGAGTGTTTGTGGTACCTCAAAATTGAAAGGCCTAATCGGGTGGGCCGCTCGCCACACCAAAATGTGGTGCTAGTATGCACCTGTATTGGCCTTGATGGCCTGTACTGCACCAAAGGGTTGTGCTATATTCTGTGGTTGCTATGATGGAACTTAACGAGTGCGTGCAGTATGCGGAAATATTCACAAAATAATCCACATTTACTGTGGCCAATTTACAGTTCCAAATGTACGTGTGATGAGCGAAACCGATCTGCTCAAATTCGACTGAGGTACAGTGACATGTGTTGTATGTGTAAAGTGGAAATTTACAGTACACGTGTAGTGGAACTGTATTGCTGTGGAAGTACATTAGTGTGTGTGAGTGTATGGAGTTTATTGGTGTGTATACATGGTAGTGTGCCGAGCTGGAAAAAAGCGTCGGTCGGGAATACAGCTGCCTAGTGTAGGCAGAGGTGGCTGTCAACTTGACGAGGGAGAAAATTCTGATTGACGGTCCAATGGTTGGGCTTGGTTAGATTGGGACAGCTCCCGCTTCTATGTTGCGTGGAACAGGTTTCTTCACATGGATTGGAGAGGGACAGGTTTTCCTGTAAGTGCGCTAGTAAGTGCGGGTTCGTCGGCCAGTACTTAGTTATTGACCTAAGAATGTGTATGTGCGCGGAGCTGCGATGGTACAGGGGAATCACAGCTTTCTAGCCTTCCAGTACATTTTTTCCTGGTTTTCCTTCTTTTCTTGCGTTCTTCTCAACTCGACCGCTCCATTTACCTCCCCTCAGAGAGTGGTTTTTGCGCCTTATTAGTCGAAGCGGAGAAATCGTTGAGCTAATTTACTACTCACTCGCCCGCAGGTGTCGAGCTCCTTTTTCGACGGTACAAATGTACCATCCAGACTGTGCTACGCCTCTGTCTTTTTTTGCGCGCGTTAGAGAGGTACAGGCGCGTAATGCAGTGGTCTTCGAGTACTAGGCGGTGTCAAGAGGACCGTGTCAGTATTGACATCCACAAAAGCGCCATATAACCGTGGCAATTCGTTCCAGCTCTCCTCGAGGCGCCTTTGGCGCCTCTTTCAAGCCAATAAAAGGAGTGAGACGACGCCTGATAACATTAATGCGATAAATTCTTCATCTGGCTGATTGGTGTGCCCGTAAGCCGCGTCGTTCGATGTCGCGAGACTCCGGTCAACCCCTTTCTCCCCAAAAATATATATCGAGGCGCATTCAATAGCCTGTTACCAGTAGCTTCCTAAATATCGGATGGGCCAAAAAAAGAGCACCAGGAAACAGTTATGCACAGGCGACTCGGGTGCCTGGTACTAGGTGATGCGTGCTAGACACGATTTCACGCACATGAAAGAGAAGGGTGGGAAACAAGCCGGGAAAATAGACAGCTCTACATATTACCACCGCGTGAGTGTGATAGTCCCAGGTGCATGTTGCGCTTGTTAACTACACTCACGCGCCGCGGAGATAAGTTGGAAGTACGAAGATTCATTGCAGCCGTTCGGGGCGTGGAACAGTGTGGTAACGACTCTTCTTCGCTGCCCCTCAACTAATTACTCTGCACTACACGCGCGCGCTACGAAACATACGAGGAGATAACACCAGGCGCACCCAGGCACATGTTTAAATTGCATTTCGTCTTCCTTTTGCGAATAGGAAGCTTCAAATAAATGAAAAAGTGGGTAGTTTCTGCACCGATGCCGCAGTCTTGAGCATGTACGTCGCAGGAGCAAATGAAGCTTTAGGTCATAGAATACGCCTTCTATGTCTGTTACCCATTCAAGCCGGCGCCCGACCGAGCTTTGGTCGGTCGCATGATCATATGTGGTTCTTACGGCCCCTCTTACGCTGCTACCGTTTTGACCGAGGCGACGGCCGTGGCACATCGCGGAATCCAGTGGTCCATGAACTTGGGCGCCAGATTTACCGGCTCATCTAGCCATGACTTACTTGTAGCCTGAGGCGCCGGCCGCTGTCGCCAACATAACTAATTAGGCAGCACATGCTGACGATTCGTTCCCCCGTCTCCATATCGGGGTGTCCCGGTTACGCCACAGGCGCGAAGTACTGAACAGAAGGCGGGATCAGTGGAAATTTAGTACACAGTGTCAGTGACGGCTGAAGGCGCCGCTACTGTGACTGCGCGCGGGAACGCAACAGCTTCACCAGAGGTGGTCGTGAAATTGATCGCAGCCAACGGGTTTGACCTGTCGCTGGCCCATCTAGTCGTCTTGGTAGTGATGGAGAGGCCGAAAAGCCGCAGGAGAGTGACAAATGCGCCGCAGCCGAATCGAATAATGGAAGAATTCTGGGATCATTCTCTCAACAAATTCTGGCGGAAAACGTTTCTGGCCGCCTTAGAGAGAACGTAGCGCAGATGGGGGAGACGCGGTGCCAATTTCGGGTACCCTACAGCGGCTGCTTGGAATTTGAGTGGCCCATCTCAATCCATTTAGTAGTCAGGGAAAGTTCACAAGCCTCATACGTGAGGTCTTTCAGCGCGTGGTCGGTAGTTTGCGCCGTAAGGAACCTGTAGAAAACAAAACAAGAGGTTACCGCGATGAAAATCGCGCGGACTTGGCCCGGAATGCGTGCATGGAGGGGCTTAATGATTTGTTCATCACGCAACAGTACCGCGTCGATGCTCTCGAAGGCGAGAACAGAAGCCATATTATCGTGTTTGACGAGGCTATGGCAGGCCGGGAAAGGGGAAATGAAGATGGCGGCCGAAGGCGTGGTGTTCTTCGGGCAGTACATGAACTCGCTGGAAGCGTCGGAGTCCGTACGGAGACTAAAAAGGTCCTGCGCGGGCGTGAACACGCATACCGTGGCAAGGCTTGTGCTCCCAGGGGAAGGTGTAGTAAATATGTAGCGGAGAGAAAGCGGTAGTCATCTAGCCATAGTCATCTTAATAAGCACCAAAATTGAACCTCGAGGCGCGACGTAGTTACTTATCGCCTCCATAACTGTATCTGTTGCGTCTCTATTGGTGTATTAGAGCAATTGGCGCGATTTTAGGTTCAATTATTCGATCATGTTCCCCAAGCCGATGGTTGGGGTCTCTGCCTTTGGGAGTTGCGCTTTCGGGGCAAAGTACGCAGTCCAATGGTCTTGGCTATCGTCCAGCATAATTCATCATTATTGTCATATTCGTGTCGCACTGAAGGCGCAAGGTCATCAACGTAATAATTAGCTTGTCATAGGGTCTTGCGGCGGGTGGGCGGGCGCATGCCTATCCATTGGGAATGAAACAGCGTCTAGATTCACGACGTAGCTCATAGGCTATGCCCCACTCGCTTTGGCCACAGGGTAACCGCGGTAACTGGGAGGAGGCGCTAGAGAAGGCAAAAGTAGAGGACATCGTTCGATGGGAAAATTCGCGCCTATAGGCACGACGGCACCGAACGTGGCTGCCGTGGGGACAGATCGTGTTAAAGTTGCCCACGAGGGCTAGTGTGAGATAATGAATCCACAAATACTTGGCCCCGCGAGCCCATGAAGCCAGGCTGAAGTAAGTAGCGCCTTAAAGCGCGAGTAACTGAAAGGTTAGGCGTGCGAGCGTGGCCCGTGTGTGTGGATCATGTCGAAAGCGCGAAGGATAAGTTAGGTCTGGATGAAACAAATGTTAGTCTTCGGTGCTATGCGTGTTGAAGGCGGGCAGACACATGCGAGTTTAGTTCCCGGCCGTTCCGAATCTAGTTTCGCCTAGAGTTGCGACTCGGTCCGGGCGGCAGGCACAGAGAGAGAGAGGGGAAGAGTATAACAGAGGTCATAGGCGATGGGTGTAATGGCGTTGGTGCAACAGTGAGTCCAGTCGTTCCCTTTCCACGGGATTCGATCAGTCGGCGTGATGAAACCGGTACTAAAAACGGCCTGAAATTCTATTGATCTAAGCGGAAGGGCATTTGTTAGGGAGAGTCTAGTGGCAAGTTCGTACAGAGCGCATCAGTAGGGGGCGTCGTGCCACAAGGCACGACGTAGTGATGCGCTCGTCTGATGGCGCAGGCTCGCAGTTGCGGAAAAGTACCATACCGGGTGGACTTAGCCCTCCGGAGATGAAAAAAGACGCCCATAAAGTCGCGCCGCAGGCTCTAATGTTTTAGCACAAATAAGGAGTGGGGGTGAGGAAAGAGGGGACGGAATGGGTTCAAAGTCGCAGTCGAGTCGATGGATTGTATTATTTGGTACGAAGAGTGCCAGTCCAGGACCACGTGTCGCTGTGGGCGGAAATTTCGACTAACGGCGCCCTGATTAGGTGGGCCCGATCCAACACACCCGTCGCATTATGGAGGTCAAACCGCCTTATCCTGTAAACACGTGGAAAATATCGCGTTCCTCGGGTGACTTCGCACCGCAGTTGCGACTGAAATCTCCCACGGTAAGTGAGTTACCAATTTTATCGGTTGGGCCGACACACCTGTCGCAGAGAATTCATCCTCATCCAGGCGCCGTTGAAATCTGTCCCAACCCTTCGCACATGTGTTTCGTCACGCAAAAGCATCAGCCCTAGCTGTAGAGAAAATATTACCGTAGGCGCGACCTGAACTCTCCAGGTCACATCAATGTGCACCGAGAATTGTACGATCATAAAAACGGCAATGTACCACCCCGCGCTTCCAGGCGCCGCAGGCACTTTTTCACCGGGTTGAGCACGGGTTTGGAACTATAATAGAGCGATGGAGATTGTGGCCCAATACTCACGCGAAAGCGTATGTGTCTCATGGCCTGAAATCGAATTCATATGTGATTTAGGGTCATATGAGACCAATTTCCACTCTCGCGCGTCACACCGGCATTTAATGCCAAAATGCCTTAATCAGTGCCGACTTCCTGAATTGGCTAATTTACTTCGCTGAAATTTAGCTCGAATTCCACGATGCCGGATAACCGGCAGTGCAGCAATGCATTTACGCTTTGGGCAGTAATTTGGCATGGAGTTCTCAACCCAGAGTTAGGCCAATTTTAATTCCTGTAAATCGGCCCCATTTCTACAACCAAACCGAGCAGTCGGCATACTGCACTGCCCGTACAGCACCGCCTTCAAGGGCCAAGATATTTTCATATGCCAACTTGCATTGAGTACAAGTTGGCCTGCAATTAATACACAACAATCGAGCAATCGGAATACTACGGAGATGCTTAAGCTCGCCTACCTTTTCAGGGATAACAGCACAGCTCGCGCTGTTTTTTCTTAGCCGAGCTCACCCCACACTACGTCGGGCCGGTAAAGGCCGTTAAATTTACCCTCCCTGTTCAGGGATACGGTAGCCCAGTGACCTCCGCCGTTTGCATGGCTTTCCATAATTTATTGTGAATGAGCCCGGTAAGGGGAGGTAGTATATATGCAGTCGAGTTAGCGGAAAATCCCAGAAAGAGGAAGATTAGCTTACCTAGGGCCAGCAGTATAATCCTTCGGAAAGTTCACCAATCTCTGGGACAGAGAGCAACACAAGAAAGTATACTTCGGTAAGATATCGTACCTAAAGGTCTTCGCCAAGTCTACTTCACTTACGTGCCTCTTGCGCTACTGCAGCTTCGAACCAATCACTTGGCTGCAAGGCCCCCTAAACATCTCACTCGAGCACTCACGTGCCAGTCAAGCTACTGTACACGCCAGGCTTCGGCTGTAATTCGCAACTCGGGCAACCGAAATTCATCACTGCGGCATAAAACTTCGCCTCACTGCTTCCGCCTTGCCATCTTCGCCCTCAACCCCATAACCATTACGGGTTTGTCTTTTTGCTACTGAAAGAAATATCGGCTGAAACCGTCTCTGTGCACTCGGACGCACGTCCTACCACCTGTCCTGTCCGGTCCTGTTTCCCCATCCCGGGCCAGTCACCTGGCTTTTTTCCGTCTTTTTGATCAGTTCTCAAGGAAAATTATAGGACGCGACGCTTTCGCGTCACTCTCTACCAGACTCCCTGACCCACCGCGAAAGAGGAACCTCGAACACCCTTCGATGCAATTTCTTGCTTTTTCTCTGGGTTTTTTGTGGGTTTGTTCTCGCGCTCACTTGCATCAGTGGTGAAACCTCTGCACGAAAAAACGGCATGAAAGTAGTATCTTCGTAGAAGCGGTCGACTGGTTCTAGCGAATGGCTTCGTCACAGGCCGGTGGCCTGCGCTTGTGCCCTAGGATTTTTGAATTTACGCAATGCAGCCACAGTTAAGCGTGAGGGCTCGGTCGCATCCGGGGCTCGACGGAGTCCTTCTTACATTGGAATTTGTCTGCGATAAACTCTGTGTCAGTACTTTCTTTCGATAGATCTCATTGAGCATCACATCCACATCCTAAACTCGGTCAAAGAACGTAGGTTTTGATTCGCTGATTTCGTCGTCTTCGATGCTCGTGGGGACTAGGAGCTTGTAAAGCGCGTCTGGTAAATTATTCTTGAGAACTGGAATGTAGATTATATCATTGTTTAACTACATAAACCGGAATCTGCAACGCATAAATCGTCAAGCAGCTTCTTTCAATGAAAACAACCATCTCATGGCGGCATTGTCCGTGCGAACAATGAACTAGGTGCCTTTAGGTACGTACACAGCGTCATTACCACACAAACATCCGCGTGTCGCTCACATTTCTTCGAAGATTAGTTCCTCTGCCCCGTCGTCAAGGTCTTCGAATAGTATCCCAACTTATCCCACATTTTTGGCGTGTCTGCATCATTCTTCTGAAGGGGAAGCACGCCAATGGAGTAGATACTGGCATCAAAATTGATTATAAAGGGACGACCAAGAACTGGAAGAGCTTAAAAGGGTGTTTCAAGGCCTCACTCTGCTTCTCGATGGCTTCAAGCTGCTCTAAGCTCGGTTCTGGTGGTTAGTCCCATTATATTCCACCATTTTTTCTTTACAATATCCTTCAAATGGGTAGACAGCTTCGCGAAGCCTTTGAATAACTGCCGGTACAAATTTGAAGCACCAATGAAGGCCTTCCTATGGTCCGGGGTCTCCGGGAATTTCACGTTACCCACGACCTTGACTGCCTTTGCGTCCGGTTACGCACTAAACGGACCCGAACGACTTGAGAATCCTATTTATTTAACATAATACTGCAAGAACACTTCTTATGCTCGAGTTTGATTCAAGAGTCTACGAACAGAGAGATTATATGTTCCAAGTGCTAAATATGTTCCTCTTGGTTTTTGGATAAAAATGATATATTTTATGTACACGAGGCACATCTTCCACTGCACTCTAGATAGATAGATGCCCAGAACATGCTGAAAGGTGGATAGAACGTTCCATAATCCAAAAAGCATTCGTTGGTACCGGTAGGTACCCATGTGACTCGTGAAGGACAGTTTATTCCTATCCTCTTCCGCGACCTGAACCTGCCAGCACCGCCAGAACGCATCGAAAAGTGTGAATATGTTTTATTTGCTCGAGTTTCCAATGCATCGTCCAATCGTCCATTAGAGGAAGCTTTTAGGTTTCCATAATGGTCCTTGTATTTTATTTACCCGGAGAAAGTTGACAAAAAATATCTGTGTTCCGTTCTTATTACATTCCAACAGCGCCGAGATGGTGCATGCCGTCTGTGCCGGCTCAATCACGCATTCCGCCAGCTGGTACTTAGTCTTTTCTCAACTCTTTTCGCGTTTATCGAGACCAGCGCGGTACGGCTGCATCAGGACGGGTGCTGTGCTAAGCTTCAGGTTGGTCAGATTATTGGTGGCACTGATTTGACCCAACCGTCCTTCGAACACGAACGCCTGCTTCTTTAGCTTATTCATTATGAGATTTTAAAGGGCCGGATCCTCGAAATGGCTTAAGTATATCGGGTCTCTCCCAATCTGATTCGGAAAGAAATGCTTTTCTTGAACGCAACAAATTTGTGCCTCGGAGATTGATGGAAGATCTTTGTCTAGAACAGTATGGCTCTGATTCAACGGAGTCGATCTCATCTGCAGTTGTGACTCCTGTTGCTACAGTACCGTAGGCACATGGTATGGTGGATGAATATGATGCAATGGCATTTGGTGATGATCCTTGTCATTCTTAAAATGACGAACTAGTACGGTACCCAAAGTATGCATTGCCGGAAATTCTAATGTCTCTCAAGCAGACGGACGTGTTCGTGTTCGCCCCTGTTAAGTTCTGGGCAATGAGTCGTCCCGAGTACCTTTTTCTTTCTCGCGCTGCGCTGAGACTCTTAGCTGTTCCTGTGTCATCTTACTTGGGTGACCCAGACATCAACGCTGCTGCACATCTTCTCCCTCCGACGAAGTCAAATTTACAGTGTGATCTCATTGAAGACATGATGTGTATAAGGGTCTTTTTGCAATAAATATTACAATAAATCCTCGTTTTGCAATAATAGTGCAATAAGTATTTTTCTTCCAATAACATATTGCAATTTATTGCAAAAGAAATATATTGCGTACGAGCCCTGCCCACTCATGCTCTTCCTCTTTGTTTACAAGAAATGAGGGTGTCAAATTTCATCTGTAGAAATGATTTTTTAGTAACCAAAGGCGCTTTTCTCTGTACATAGAACTCAATATATTGAAAGAAAATGCAAGGCCCAGCTCACTCCAGCAGACCGTTGTCTATAACTGCCCTAAAATACTGACATGCATACAGTTGTGTGACACGATAAGGGTTGCGATCGGAGGAGAACGGAACTCGAAGAAAGAATTATGGTAAGGATTAGAATGAACAAAAGGAAGCTGGGATGGTAGATCAAAGCTGCCCTTGGTCTGCTGAATAGCAGCCTGGTTGGTGAAGGTGTTTCTTTTGAAAGTCTGGCTACCACTACAGTTGGAACATTGATACAACGGCCGTAATGTACAAACTATCAGGTTGAAACTACCACATATACGCACTTCCTAGCACCCTGTTGAACAAAGGAGTCCCGCATAAGCGGATGTTGAGGACTATGACTGGCGTTTGAAGGAAGGATGATAGAAAGCGGGGAACGCATCCAGGGTAGAGCTGTACATACGCTTGCGCAGCTGCCTACATTTAGAGTTTTCGTGACACGTGTAGTATAAAACACACAAGCAAAGGAGTGTTTGTACAATAATAGTGCTAAGAAAGCACTGCAGTTCGATTAGGTAGCATGTTATCCCGTGAAAGGGGCCTGGTGGGGTTTAGGACTGCACCTACGGAAGGTACGGGGGCAGCGTTACTTTGTAAGAGTATCGAGGTGACTTAAAGGGATTATAGAGAGCGCCAGGCGCTCTATGAGGTATCAAAGGAGACAGCACACTCTGTGCTACTGAGACAGGGGGCGGTAGGGCGGTGGTAGAGAGAGGGGAGATCGCGCTTGCTGGCGACTGGGGACAATGGGGAGGCGCGCTCGCCGGCGTCGGGGACGGGCACAGGGGATGAGACGCGGCGCTCTGCTCGCGTCAGAGGAGAGGGGACGAAGAGATACTGACCACGGCGCTTGGCACCCGGAAGTAGACGGGCCGGCAGGAACTTAGTCGAGACGCGCTCTTTGGTGTCTCTGGATTGAGGGATCGATGCACTCGCTGTCGTCGGGGGATAGAGATGTGAGACGCGGCGCTTGGCACGCGTGTCATGGGCCAAAGTAGGAGCAAAGGGACGGCGGAGACGCACTCGTTGGTGTCGAGACAAGGCGACGGGGTAGTACCGGATGGGGGGCTAGGCACACGTAAGGAACCGCCCCGAAGGCGAAGGGGCAGCCGCGCTCCGGGCGATTGAGACATGGAAAGGGGAAATGTGGGCCGCGGCGCTTGGCACGCGTATGGTACAGGGACGGGTAGGAAGGGGAAATGTGGGCCGCAGCGCTTGGAACGCGGATGGTACAGGGACAGAAAGGAAGTGGGGGACGCGGCGCTTGGCACGCGAGCCACGGGGCGGGGGCAGAGGGAATGGTCGCACTCGCTGGCGACGGGACCGGAAGCGATGAACTCACAGACGTCAGGAGAGGGGTGCAGAACGTGGCTCTTGGCTTGCGCAGGTAAAAACACCGAAGAGAAAGGACTGTTGCACTCACTGGCGACAGGGACGGGGGAATGCACGACGCGGCATTTGGCTCGCGAGGCACGGGGACGGTACGTTGTCGCACTCTCTGGCGACGGTACCGAGACGAGGGATCATTCTCGCACGCCTTAGGGACGGGGCCGACCGTGAACCTAACAGAAACGATCGGCGCGGCTGGAGGGGATCGGAGCTGCGGAAAACTCGAACACGGCGCTTGGCTCGCACAAGGAAAAGAGCTCCGAAGTAGTTTGTGTTTGTATTGAACTGTCGCGATGAGACGCGACTAAGCGCCTAAATACTAAAGCGCGAGACGAAAACACGTGTAGCCTAACCTACTGTACTCTAGATAGAGCAGAAATAATACAGTAGGGGTAGACACTATATAAAGAGACATAATTATAATGCCGACCATACCACACTGTGCTAAGTGAACTACTGTGTAGCTGGATATGAGTCAAGAGATGGGCTAATTTGGGTTCCCCAAGGATAACAACTTTGCTCCAGCTCTTACAAAATTAACTTATTGAGAGGCGATCTCGACGCATTCGCCAAGACCATGCCATTTGGGAGAAGACGACCATTGGAGGTATCAGTTCCAACCAGGATCATGAACAGCTTTTCAGCTCCAATTAGTGAACTGCGTTCATGAAACTAATGCCGTAGCGTTCAATGGTTTTATGTTTCGGTTCCGTCATTATTAAACATTGCACAAAATTCGTGACTGCCACTTTCCGGCTCCAATAGCGGCACATGAAACGGTCGGGCGGATAGGATTCGTTTAAACTATACAGTTTCGTCGCCGGTAGTGAAGGTGTAACAGTTGGGCAACGTCTGGCTTTCCAATATGCAAATTCTCTTATATAAACCTTGGTCCGAAGTTTTTCCATGGCAAATTATGGGTAGGATTTCCGGTGTGAGATCTTTCTTCCCTTTGAGAAATCTAGTATCATCGACGTGATGGTTTGGATAATTTTTCCCCAGCACAACGAGTATCATCAAATGGTTCTCCAAGTGTAATGATAATGGATATTGAGAATTTCCGAAGCGTACAATATGAAGTACCTCTTGTGTCATCTTCAACGCATTGCCACTTCTATCACCAAATTGCAGATTTCTGCTCTTCAAAGTTCTATGAGCATCAGAATCTTTTCCATTCATTCATGAAGCAGAACCAACAACGTATTGCAAGTTCGCCTTGAATTTCTTCGGAGCATGAACAGGTGCCCTCTGCTTTACTTCATCAGCACAATGTTTCAGCTTTCTCTTCGACTTCTGGATTCCGCTGAAGATTCTGAAAAATTTAACTTAAGGAATTGTGAGCGTTGCCTAAAAGCCGGAAACGTTTCAGAGAGAAAGTATCCTAGAATCTCTAGAGAGCTTGAAACGGGTTTTGGGGAGCAAAAAAGTGGACAT
>JAVCKV010018575.1:0-25487 GCA_032274145.1 Herpochondria borealis | reverse complement strand
CGAGGCACAGTAACGAAGTCAAGAGTTAAAAGGACGGTGCATGCGACACCTCAATCTCAAACGCTTTGGGTATATACTCCCCACAAAACAATGACTAAGGACGATAAGACTTAATAATGCCCTGTAGATCTAGATCTTTTTTTACATTGAGCAATGCAGATTCAGCATCACTTATGCGAAGATCTGGCCCAATAATCACTTGATAATATTGTCCTACTTCTCGTATAAAAGCACGATACCCAAATTTCTGAAGCTGATTTAAAAGCCCATTTGCATTTAACTCTGAGCTTAGAGTTGCCACTTGTACTATATAGGCTGATGCTGGCCGCACTGAGGCAACAGCTTGACCTGATACTGCGGCGTCAATTGATGCTAGCTTATCACTGTTAACAGGAACTGATGTATTGCTTGTTTCATCTGAATGATATGCCTGCCACCGACTCTTAAGGGACGCAAGATCAGCGACTGGCACTGAAGTTACTTGAAGGGGTGCTGATTTTTTTTGCATCTCTGGGGCTTCAGGCCATGGCTCATGCTCAGATAAAGTGTCCTCAAAAACTGACCCAGTATGGCTACTTGATCCATTATCTTCATCAGACATAGAGCTCAACTCTGGCAATAAAATAAATACTGAAAGCAGAACAAGTACAAAGCCAAGCACACGCCGTCTCTCTGATAGCTGTGGCTCCAACTCTTGTACTCGTTTTTTTTTCGCTTTACTTTGCGGAACAAGTTCGTTCATATGACTTAAAATCGAAGACTAAGACCAACCATAAAGCCTTCATCAAACTCGACTTCTTCTTCACTTCCTGAGTCTAATAAAATATCGGCCTGTACATTACGATAGCCTAAATACACATTTGCCTGATCGAGCAACTGATACTCCACGCGACCAGAAAGCTCTAAATAATTTTCCATGCCTTGAAAACTAATAATACCAGGAGCAACGAAAAACTCACCACGCAAGCTCACTAAGTTTGCTTGGCTGAGCGTATGACGAATAAAACCACCAACAGCTATACCAGAACCTGCATCAAGACCATCGCCCTCAATAAAGAGCAACTTACCACCAATACCGGCAGTTTGCCGAGCGGTTGTTGCATTCGAGCGGCCTGCTACAAAAACACCACCAGCTATAATATTTGCATCTGCGCCTGCATCTTCAAAATGGAGTAGCTCCGCAGTCCATGATAAGTCATTGTAAGGCACAGCTGAAGAGACATGAAACTTAACAGTATCATCACTAAATGAGAAATCAAGATCGCCTTGAGCTTGTACATTTATGACTGACAATCCAAAAATCAGCGCAGCGGTTGTTGCTACAGCTTGCAGAGCCTGCTTCATTAACTTTTTCATCATTTCACTTCATTCCTATAGGTTAACAATGCACTCTTTGAGAGCCTCTTTTGAGCGCAGCCATGAACGTTGTCGTCTCTTTAAGTCTCTTTAAGTCTCTTTAAGTCTCTTTAAGTATTTTGATAGTACCTTATTTTAGCGTGCTCCATTTGTCTTTGCCTCATTGTAAAGAACATAATAGCAAAGATAAATAATAACACAGGCACTAAAAAGATATTCATCGCCTTGACCTTAAGACCCAATGCACGAATATCCTGATTCAATTGTAAATTAACGTTGCGAAGAGATTTTCGAATGCGCAACCGCTCATTTTGAAAGTCTAACAATGCCGTTTTCTGCTCTCCATTCAACTCAATAGTATTTTCATCAGTTGGCTGAAGTTCAGCAAGCTTTTTCTCAGTTTCTTGCAGCTGTTGATTCAATTGCATTTCTTGTTCTTTGAAACGCTGTTCGGCGTAAAGCCGCAACTCATCAACTTTTGTGAATGGTCGAGAGTAAGCACCTCGACTACGAATGCTCATTAATGCTTTATTGCCACTCAAATGTTCAAGCGCATTTAAGAGCAAATCTCCATTATCTGCAAAAGGCTGGGCAATTGTTTGACCTCTAAATTGACCTACAAGCTGAACCCACATGTAATCTGTCAACATATCAGTATCTGCAAATAAAATAGCATTAATGTCGCCAGATTGCAGATGTGCTACCTCTGCTTCTGAGGGCTTATCGAATGACTTACTTGCATCTCCTTTCTCTCCTTTCTCTCCTTTCTCTCCTTTCTCTCCTTTCTCTCCTTTCTCTCCTTTCTCTCCTTTCTCTCCTTGATTTGCCTCAAGAGATTGTGGCTCAACCAATTCAGGTCGACCACTTGGAAAGGATGACACCCCTGTACCACTCACAATAACTGCTATGTTTCGAGTAGTACCATCACTTTGGAATAAATTATTAATCTCTGTAACAGCAGCACCAGGGCTGAATGCATCAGCAGCAATAAGGCCTGAATTTGCTGTTGTAAATAACAATGGCTGTATTTGAGTTTTAAGTGATTTGTATTGTTCAATCTCCGCCTTCGTCAATAATACACTTGCCTGACCAGAATCTTTGTCTTTGTCTTTGTCTTTGTCTTTGTCTTTTTCCTGTTCACTGTCAGTCACCTCACCGGCATCTTCTGTATTTTTATCATCGGCAGCAGTTTGATTTAATACATTCTCTTGAGTTGGATCCCATACTCTAAATTCACCTGCAGTGGCGACATTCACAAGACCAATTTGGCGAGTAAATGGTGTACTTGCAATATTTTCCTCTGGATAATTTTGTATTGCAATATGACGAACAGGTGCATCACCTTGGCCTTGATTCACCATTAAAGCTAAGTTCATATCACCAACAATTTGATTTGGATTTAATTCAACACCCCATGAGTGAAATAATCGATTCCAATCTGCACCGTTGATCTTCTCACCCTGTGATAAGGGGCCTGACTGACTCGAATTGGCCAAAGGATCAACAAAAGCGAGCACACGCCCCCCTTGAAGCGCAAACTGATCAATAGCATATAACAAAGCATCATTTGGAATTTTTGGCTGGATAAGCACAAGTACATCAAGATTTTCAGGTAACGAAGTTGCCGTATCTTCAATGGACTGTACATCATAAAAATCATCCATTTGCTGAACTGCAAGCCATGGTTGCTTTGGTTGGCGTGTGATCATATCGAAGCCGCCATCCACTTCTAAACCAGACAATAAACCAAGCACAGGTTTTTTAGGGTTACCAATCTTATGAATCAACTGTGCAATATCATACTCAAGAAAAGCCTCTCTATCTGGCTGTAAAAACGCAATGATCTCTGCCGACTGATCTTCAGTTAAAGGGATATTATCTGCATCAAGCTGTAGTTTTGGCACTGCAATTAAACCAAAATAGATAGACTGTCCTGGCGATACTGGTGCAGCAGTTAATCCAAAAGCCGCCGCTTCATCTTCCGCTTCTGAAAAAGGTTCAGGGTTAATCTGCTCAAATTGAACTTGCTCAGGGTTTAAAGCAGCAATTTCGCTGATTAACTCACTGACTCGTTTAGCATAATTTCTTAAAGGGACTATCTCTTGTGTCCCTTCTTGACTAAAATAAAGCTTCAGCTCCACAGGCCGCTCTAAATCATCAACAAGAGCTTGCGTGCCTTCACTAAGGGTATATAATTTGCTTTCGGTTAAATCAATTCTACCGTGAGAACCAATTGTTTGAAATAAACCAAGAACAGCAAAAGCAGCTACAAAGGTCAGTAGTAATTTAATGCTTGTTGACATTGGATCTTCCTTGCTTATCGATTACTTTGAATCATCAGACCAGTTGCAGTCAGAAAAGTCGCAATTATAATTACAAAATAGGCAAAGTCTCGCAAATCGAGCACCCCTTTTGTAATCGCCAAATAATGAGTAAAGAATGATAAACCACCAATGAGCTCAACAATAAAGGTTGGCACAACTTGCGCTACCCACTCAATAACCAATGGAAAACCTGCAGCAACAAGTACAAAACATACACTAAGACTTGAGACAAAAGCAACAATTTGATTCTTACAAAGCGCAGAAGTAAAACTACCAACCGCTAAAAATCCGCCAGCCATAAGCCAACTACCAATGTAGCTTGCACGTATAACACCGTGATCTGGCTCACCTAAATAATTCACCGTCATCCAAATTGGCATTGTTAAAATAAGTGCGATACCAATAAAAATCCAACTGGCTATAAACTTACCAATGACTAGCGTAGAGAGTTTGACCGGCAAGGTTAACAATAATTCAATAGTGCCAGATTTCCGCTCCTCTGCCCATAAGCGCATGCTTAATGCTGGCACTAAAAACAAATAAAGCCATGGGTGATAGATAAAAAATGGCTGTAGATCTGCTTGGCCACTTTCATAGAACTGCCCTAAATAAAAAGTACAGACACCAGAAAACAAGAGAAAGATTGAAAGAAAAATATACGCCAAAGGCGTTAAAAAGTAATGACTCAACTCTCGCTGAACAACAGATTTAAATGCTTGAGCTGTCGATGGTTTAATTTCAGTAAAATCCATAACTATAATTGCCTATTTGTATTGCCTATGTGTTCAGGCGGCATTCTTTATACACCCATCGTTAAGCAGCATTTTGATTGTGTCTCTCTTTGAGTGTTGCTTGAGGTGTTGCTTGAGTTGTCAATTGGCGAAATACATCCTCTAAACGCCCAGACACTTGAGTTAATGCTTCTAAATCCCAAGACTTTAAGAGGACATATTTTTGAAACGCTTTAAAAAAATGATCCGGCTGACTAGAATAAAGCTGCCACTGGCATCCAGAAGCATGACCCTCGTGCAGCTGAATCACATCCACCACGCTTGGAACGGCTTGTAAATCCGCCAATGTAATAACAGCACTCTGGGCGAATGACACTTGAATGCTCCCTGCTTCTTTCGATTGGCTTGCGAGCTCTCGCGGGGTACCATCAAACTTTAATGCTCCATGAGATATAATCATGGCTCGGCTACAGACAGCAGTGACCTCTTCAAGAATATGAGTAGATACAATCACAAGTTTTCGGTCAGCAAAGCTACGAATTAACTCTCGCACATGATGCTTTTGATTTGGATCAAGCCCATCTGTTGGCTCATCTAGTATTAAAATTTCAGGGTCATGCACCAGTGCTTGCGCCAAACCTACTCTTCGAGTAAATCCTTTTGACAAGGTTTCTACCAACTGCTCCGCCGCAGATTCAAGTTGCAATAACGCAATCACACGATCTACTGCATAGTGTTTTTGGTTGCCAGTAAAACCACGTACCCCAGCAATAAACTCAAGAAAACGGCGAACCGTCATATCTGAATACAAAGGAGCGCCTTCAGGTAAATAACCAATACTTGAACGAGGATCACCTCCACAGGCCGTTTGTACTTGTATACGACCTGCTGTAGGCTTTAAAAAGCCTGTAATCATTTTCATAGTCGTCGATTTGCCAGCACCATTAGGGCCTAAAAACCCTAAAACTTCGCCTTTCTCTGCCTTGAAACTCAACTGATTCACTGCTGTGAACCGTCCAAACGTTTTCGTAAGCGCGTCAACTTGTATCACTGTCCACTCCTTGCTTGCAATCTTTATTAATGCAGTATTGAATTAAGATAGGGGTTGATTCATATTTTTCAAGGCTAATTTCAAATCAATTCATATTTTTATCGTATTTTTGAAGCAATCGACCATCTTGCATCTCATAACGAGCCTGAGCCATAGATGCAAATTGATGATCATGGGTGACTATGACAAAACTTGTACCAGATTGGTTCAACTCTTGAATTAAAGCATGTATTTGGCTTGCAGTTGTTGCATCTAAGTTGCCTGTTGGCTCGTCAGCGAGGACACACTTGGGATGAGTGACCAGTGCTCGAGCAAGTGCCACTCGTTGGCGCTCTCCTCCAGACAACGCATTTGGCCTATGGCTTTGACGATGATCCACACCAACTCTCTCAAGCCAATGCAATGCTTGTTGTTTTGCTTTTTGGCGAGACTGCCCTCCAAGCATCAAAGGCATAGCAACATTTTCAATGGCCGAAAACTCTGGTAGTAAATGGTGCAATTGATATACAAAACCCAAATGTGCTTGTCGTAGCAAAGCGCGTTGTGCCTTAGTCATACCCGCAATAGATTGACCAGCAATAGACACAGCACCTTCAGAGGCTTGCTCTAATCCTGCAAGGATATGCAGCAAAGTTGATTTTCCAGAACCAGAATTACCAACAATAGAGACAAACTGGGCTTTTTTTACCACAAGATTAATGCCATGTAACACCTCAAGCTCAGTATCCGCATCGCGGAAACGTATTTTGACGCCTTGGCATTGCAACACAGCATCAGGCTGAATTTCAAAGTTGTCAGTGTCAGTTGTGTGAATATCAGTATTATTCATATCGAAGTGCCTCAACTGGATCAATTTGAGCTGCCTTTGATGCTGGATACCAGGTTGAGAGTAAGCTCAACACAAAAGAGAGTCCACAAACCCAATACACATCAGACCATTCTAAATGAGAAGGCAGGTAATCAATAAAGTAGGCACTGAATAAATCTCGATCAAGCATTCGTTCTATCCATTTGAAAAAATCGCTGATCGTCAGCGCTGAAAACACACCAAGTGCACCGCCAAGCAGTGAACCAAATAAACCAATGCAGCTGCCTTGAACCATAAAAATCCGACGAATTTGTTGTGGTGTTGCGCCCATTGTCATCAGTATTGCAATATCAGATTTTTTCTCAGAGACAAGCATGACCAAAGAAGATAAAATATTAAAAATCGCGACTGCAACAATCAAGAATAACAACAAGGCCATCATTGCCTTTTCCATTTTAATCGCTTGAAATAAAGTACCATGGGTAAACGTCCAATCATAGCCTTGCAAGCGCGGCATCTCATTGACAAGTTCTTGGGCAACGTCTCGTGAATCAAATAAATTTTCAATTTTTAATCGAACACCTTGAACTTGATTTGGTGTGCGCATTAATCGCCCTGCATCACTCATGTGTACATAGGCGAATAAACCATCAAGCTCAGCCCCCACCTCAAAGGTATCAACAACTTTAAACCGCTTAAACCGAGGCATAATTCCTGCAAGCGTGACAGATGCCTGCGGCACTACCATTGTAATGCTTTCGCCAACAAAAACACCAAGCTGCGCTGCAAGCCGACTCCCAAGAACAATGCCAAATTCGCCCGGCACAAGCCCTTCCAGCCCACGACCTTGAGTATACCGACTGACTATATTCACGTCTTTTTCATATGCTGGATCAATGCCATAAACTGCTGCAGGTGTTACTTCACCCCTCGCTGAAAGCATTGACTGCACCTCAAAATAAGGTGCGACAGTAATTACTTTTTCATTTTTTAATGCAACAGCACGAACCGCTTGCCAATCTTTAAATGGCACAGCACCCTTTAAAATAACATGTGGCACTGTACCTAAAATACGGGTTTGCAGCTCTTTATCAGCGCCATTCATAACCGACATCACCAATATAAGCACTGCAACACCTAAAGTCATCCCAATAATACTCACTAAAGAGATAAAAGAAATGAAATGATTTTGGCGCTTGGCTCGTAAATAACGACGACCAATGAAGTGAGAAACTGCGTAATGAATGCCTTGCATAATATCCCTAGTGTTTGCTCTTGAAAAAGGTGCTCTCTTGAAGCAAAGTCTTAAAAAAAGAAAAATCTTAAAAAGCAAACGCCATTACAGCAGCTTTATCCAAGTTTGTCGAGATAAAAAATCAGGCAACAATGACACTGCCCAGCTACACTCACTGGATATATACTCATTCTAATTGTGCCTAAGGAATTAATAATGGTTAAGCTGCCACACCTTTTATCAGCCCTCACCCCACTCTACCGAGGGGTCATGGCCTGCATTATTCTAACAAGTTGTGGTGGAGGCTCTTCTTCAACCTACGTTGATACTAGCCGCATCTCGCCACTCGTAGAAGTCAATTCTATTGCTGATGAAGTAAGCCCTACAACAGATACAACTGAAGCCGAAGCACCTGATCAAATCAATTATATCAACACCACTGATAACACCACTGATAACACCACTGACAACATCAACGACACTCCACTGCATCAAGAAATCGAATTACCACGCGGTGTTTGGAAATTTGAACGAACCTTTACCAACACGCTTGTGAACGAGTCACAAGAAAGTACAGTCACTGTAGAAACAGCTTTTCTTTATCAATTTATTTCAGCGCCAACGCTCAGTGAACTTGCTCGGTACCCTTTATGCTTTACTGGTTCTGGTGAAATAACTGCAGCGGCGCTCAGCGAACAAACACCAAATAACAATCCGACTCGATTTGGCACAGTTCATAATATTGAGCCACGGCAAGAGTGCGAAAACCCGGAACAAACCACGACCAAGTCAACGACAAGCGTTGTGGACATCTCAACAACCTGTACCAACAATCAGGAAGAACGAATTATTATCAGTCAAATATCGATAACACCAATAGTGCAGGCTGGTTCATTATCTGCTGCTGGCATATTTGGCAATTTTGCTGAAGAAAATAATGTCTGTGGTTACAGTGTAGAGTCCAATGTTACTGGAGATGAAGAAAAACGCACAAGAGCCTATGAAATTCAAGCCTCGACAAACAATCAAAAAGCCAAACTCACCCTTACACTTGGCGATGATATCAAGGCTGGTTCTTATCCACTGAATGCAGAAACAGACATTGAGATCAACCTCGAAATTAACGCTCAAACTGATAACAATGATACTCTTACGTCAAATCTCTCGTCAGAAAACTCAACGCTAGGCAACCTCACTGTAATAAGTATCAGCAGATCAAGCATCACAGGAAGTTTTACATTTTCAGATGCAACAGCTGGCAATGTTATCGGCAATTTTTCATTACAACTTTAATACAATTCATCCCTTTAAAGGACGCTTTAAGGAGACTCAAAATGGCAGATAAAATGGTACCTCTCAATACTTCATCCAACACTTCACCAAACACTTCACCAAACACTTCACCAAACACTTCATCCAAAGATGTCCCTTCAGAAGAGCCATTATCTATCGATAATCATGCTCAAAAAAATAACAAAGCAACGCCTCATCCACAAAAACACACAATGTCCAAAGATGGGCGTCATTATTTTCGCCTCCGCAACGTTATTGGTATTGCGGCATTCACGCTCGATCCAGAAGAGACACAGGTACATCACTACGTCGATGGATATGACCCTCGATTGGCAGTACCACCGATTTTAGCCTTGCTCAACCAAAGCCGAGAATCACACATTGATAATAATAACCTGCTCAAACACATTCGTGGAAAAAATGGCAATGTCGGGCGATACCTAGAGCGCCTCAATGATCGACTGAATCTACTCCAAAAAGCAATACTCTATATTGATACATCATTTCCTGCTTTGTCATGGCAGTGGATGCAGTATAGCGAAGCAGGTATTGATTTTTTAATCCCCCATACCACTAGCCAATATCCTAATCCTTTACAAGAGAAAGCAACGCTTGCTGTAGGTGATCAAATTCATATGATTCTAGGCATTGCAGCGTCGGATTTAGTGATCGATGAAACCACAGCTATAGTACCCAAACAACACCTTCTCTACCAACCTCATACAACTCCTGCAGGCTTTGTTTCTGTCATTGCAAGAATCTCATCAATCGATGATGAAACTGCTGCACTCAGAATTGGCTGTGCCTTTGAGAATATTACAGATTTTGATCGTCAATTCATGGCTCGACATATTCTCGCAGTTCAATCATTTCGCAGACGGGCTGCACTGGATGAAGAACCCTAAGTCACCTCTTTCTGATCACAAGTAAGCCATTTTACTTTATAATGACAAACATCATCTTACATTCAAATCTTAATTGACTATTTTTAAAGAGGAAAGCTCGATGGAACGCGAAGCCATGGAAGTGGATGTTGTCATAATCGGTGCAGGCCCCAGCGGCTTGTCGACTGCATGCCGCTTAGCACAATTAAGCCAAGAAAAAAAATTAGACCTTTCAATTATTGTGGTTGAAAAAGGAAGCGAAGTTGGTGCCCACCTTCTCTCTGGTGCCGTATTCGAACCAAAAGCACTCGAAGAGCTATTTCCAAACTGGAAAGAGTTAAAGGCGCCACTCAGAGTTCCTGTTGAGAGCGATGAAATTCTTTTACTGACTGGCGAAACACAAGGGACGGAAGTCCCAGAGTTATTTACACCCAAAACCATGCGAAATCATGGCAATTATATTGTTAGCCTTGGGGAATTAGGCCAGTGGCTTGCAGAACAAGCGCTTGCACTGGGAGTCGATATATTCCCTGGATTTGCAGCGACAGAGATTTTGTATGATGACAATGGCGCTGTGAAGGGTATAGCTACTGGTGATATGGGCGTCAGCATAGATGGCTCCCACAAAGCTGGATTCACTGCCGGCATGGAACTACATGCTCAGTATACTGTATTTGCAGAAGGATGCCGTGGCCACCTTGGTAAACAACTGATCGAAAAATTTGCACTTCACCAAGGCAAAGACCCACAACATTATGGTCTCGGCATCAAAGAAATATGGGAAGTCCCAGCTGAGCAAAGTAAACCAGGCCATGTTGTGCATAGTGCAGGCTGGCCACTGTCCGATAGCGGCACTGTGGGCGGTGGATTTTTATACCACCTCGACAAAAATACTGTCGCTTTAGGCCTCATCACAGATTTGGCCTATGAAAACACCTATGTAAGCCCATTTGACGAATTTCAAAGATGGAAACACCACCCAAAAATCAGCGCTCATATCCAAGGTGGCAAACGATTATGTTATGGCGCACGGGCTATCGCTAAAGGTGGCTTACAATCTCTCCCCAAGATGACTTTTGCTGGAGGCTTACTCGTTGGCTGTAATGCAGGCACCTTAAATTATGCAAAAATTAAAGGTAACCATACTGCTATGAAATCTGGCATGCTTGCTGCTGAATCTATCGTCACAGCTCTTGCCGCGAATCGTAGTCGGGATGAGATCACTGAATTTACCACAGCTTTTGAGCAATCATGGATCTATGAAGAGCTTCATCAACAACGGAATTTTGGTTCCTACATGCATAAATTTGGCACATTGATGGGTGGCGCGGCTGCTTTCATTGATCTGAATCTTTTTAATGGTAAAGTGCCTTTTACTTTACGAGATCCAATCCCCGATCATGCAACATTAAAACCTATACATCAATGCAAACCAATTGACTACCCAAAACCAGATGGCATACTGTCTTTCAATAAACTTGATTCCGTCTTTTTATCAAATACAAACCATGAAGAAGATCAGCCTTGCCACTTACAACTCTCTGATGCTGATATACCAATAACTCATAATTTACCAAAATACCAAGAACCAGCGCAACGCTACTGTCCTGCTGGTGTTTACGAAGTCATTGAGGAACAAGGTGATCCAAAGTTTCAAATTAATGCGCAAAACTGTGTTCACTGCAAAACCTGTGATATAAAGGATCCAGCGCAAAATATAACTTGGGTCACACCTGAAGGTGGCGGCGGCCCAAATTACACAGGTATGTAAATTCAATGCAGTTTGATTCAGCACACAAGCATTTGATGGCAACATCGTTATCGTCAAAGAAACAACCACAGCAAACACCCAGCACTGTCAGCCTCTTTATCGAACACCTGACGAATCTTGACTTTAGTTACATCGATCCAGAGGTTGGCTTATCTGGACAAAGCTGGGTGGTTGATCTTGAAATAAAGGGTGATTTAAACCATCAAGGGATGCTCCTTGATTTTGGTGATATTAAAAAATTAATTAAAGCAGATATTGAATCTTTATGGGACCACAAGCTTCTTGTACCTACAGGAGTGAACTCTCTCCCTGATGAAAAAATCAAGCTTTTGAGCCCAACACCAGGTGTTACTCAACTGATCTGGCATGACAAAAACAACCATTATTTTTGTCATACTGGACCAACTATAAGCCTTTACACCATAGAAACTGCTACTCTTAATCCAACATTTTTAGCACAACACCTCGAAAAAATACTCATGAAAAAATGGAATAGCCCACAGCTTCAAGAGATTTGTATTCACTTTCGTGAAGAGGGATGTGAAAAAGAGCAGTCAAGCGCAGCACAAGGCACACATACAGAAGATGTATTCTTTCAATATAGCCATGGTTTAAGACTGCATAAAGGTGCTTGTCAACGAATTGCTCATGGTCATCGATCAAAAATTCGCGTCTTTACTCAACAAGGTTATCATCTAGAGTACTCTCAATTATTAGCAACGCACATTAATCATGGATATTTTTTAGATTCAAATAATATACAACAAGCCACTGATCAAACGATTACGCTCGGCTATGAAGCCCCTGAAGGTACCTACCAACTGAGCCTTCCAAAACAACGCTGTATTGTGATGAATACTGAAACTACTGTCGAAAATATTGCGACTTATTTACTTCAACACGCTCGACACTTTATGAGCCCTGATATAAGTGCTCTCCAAGTGTATGAAGGGTGGCTAAAAGGTGCAATTGCCCGTCATCGTATCGAGTAGGCGATTCGTATAAAGCATCTAAAACAGATTATTTTACATTTTTACCACAGATTTTCAAGCCAGCCCCTTTCTGAAATATCAAAAAGCAACTAAACTCTACAATAACAGATAGAGTAATAATGCCATTACTCGAGGAGTTGGGTAATATGAGCAATAAAGCGCCAAATAAGGCGAGTGAGAAATATGGTAAACCCAGAGATAGGTTCTATGAGTTTCTCGAACGCCATGAAACACTGAGTCATGAAAGAAAAAAAGCAGAGCGCAAAGGTGCTGCTGCAATGACTATTATTTTTTGCATTTTCACAGTGTTAGCCTTTATTCTCAATGAAGAAGCAGAGTATGCACTTGTGGATAAAATTTTCGGCTAAGCCCCACCTCTCTATGGTGGTGGGTGATGAGAAGATAAAGAGTAAATCATGAGAGGATGTGGCACTAGTCACTGGGAAGCGTAAACTCTGCCCATACTGGACAGTGATCAGAAGGCTTCTCCATACCACGAACATCAACAATGATTCCAGCACCAGTGCATTGAACTGCAAGAGGCTTACTTAATAAAATATGATCGATTCTTAAACCATGCCGAGGGACTCTGTCAAATCCTTTGGAGCGATAATCAAACCAACTCAGGGCAGCATCATCTTCTGGGTAAAATAATCTATAAGAATCTTCAAGACCCCAATCATACAATTTTTGGTACCACTCTCTCTCTTCAGGGAGAAATGAACATTTACCTGAGCGCAACCAACGTTTTGCATTTTCTGCACCAAGACCAATATCTTGATCTTCAGGCGAGACATTCATATCACCCATCACAACAACAGGCATATCTGCAGTAAAATGTGTTTCAAGCAGAGTATGAAGCCGACTATAAAAAGCCTGCTTAGCTGGAAATTTAGTCGGATGAGATCGAGATTCGCCCTGTGGAAAGTATCCATTAAAAAGAGTTACCCCTTGAACTGTAACACCAATAAACCGTCGCTGATGATCTGCTGCTTCATCAGCAAAGCCTTTGATCACAGAATCAGCTATGCGGGGGTCTGTCTCTACAAGGCTTTTTTTGACCAGCAATGCAACACCGTAATGGGTTTTTTGGCCATGATAAAAAGCCTCGTACCCTAGATCATGCACCATTTCAATTGGAAATTGCTCGTCTGTCACTTTTGTTTCTTGCAGCCCAATAACATCTGCATTTTCTTCAAGCAATGCCTCCATTTGATGCTGACGCATTCTTAAACTATTTACGTTAAATGATATAACCTTCATACAAAACCTCGTCATGCTATTTTAAGTGATCATTGTGCCGGTTATACTTTGGTATGTCGAGCCTCATGAAGACAACACCCGGTTCAATTTCCAGACGGCCAACTGCTTCGGTGTGCGGGTCAACCAAGTCTTGCTGCACAAGATCAAGAAGTGCTTCTTGATGCTCATCCAAGCGCTGAGATATCATTTTAAGCTCAGTTCTCAACTTGTGCCGTGAGTCACTTTCCAATAGGATTAACTGTGTTGTGTGGGTCTTTCGCATGATACTATACCCAAAGCGTTTGAGTGGTTTTTAGCAAATAAATGATATCAAACACAGAGGATTTTTTGTTTAAATCTACTCCAATTTTGTATACATCAGTATCTTATTGGTTTTATGAATGGACACTCATTAAAAAAATATGATACATCGTCACATAACACAATACTTAAATCGCTATGCAACGCCTGATGCGCAAAGCATTCTTACCTCTCTTGTACCTCACCTCAAAACAAATGGTTTACGCTATGACACTTGTTTATGTATTCCCGCTTTTGCTGAAGACGAACCATTAGAAAATGTATGGGCAGCAAGCCTGCAAGAACCTCAAAGCACCAATCATCTTGTTATCATATTTGGTAACTGGCCTGACAATGCAAGCCCAGAGGATAGCCTCACGACGCAAAAAAGCTTAGATCGTCTTATAGCGCTGTATAACAAAGATCCAGATAAAAAAATTAAAAGAGTAAAAGAACAAAAAATAGAGCTTATAAATGACGGTATCAAATACCCATCAAGAATACACTGGAACTTACTCCCAAGCTGCCCTACTTTTGGCCCTACTCTATTACTACTACACTCGAATCAAGGCCTTCCAGCAGCCAAAGGCGTTGGTCTGGCTCGTAAGGTGATGATGGATATTGCAACTGGTCTTTTTCAGAGCGATCTGCTTAAAAATCCATGGGTTGGGACAACAGATGCTGATGCAGTGCTCCCGCTTGATTATTGGAATCGTCTTGGGGGCAATGGATCAAACGTTAACTACACACCAGGCCTGTTGGTCTTTCCTTTTGATCATCAATTTCATGATCACCGGCTCCATGAACAGCATTATCAAAAGTTAATTATTGCTCATCAAATCTATCAAGCCTCTCTCACTCAATATGTAGCAGCCCTCAAAGAGGCTATGCCAGAATTTGCTTATCACACCATTGGTAGTATTTTTGCGATTCATATTTGTAGCTATGTGCAGGTGAGAGGTTATCCAACATTAGCAGCTGGGGAGGATTTTTACTTGCTGAACAAGATTGCAAAAATAGCCAGCGTTACGCAACTTGAAGGGCATCACATATTACTAAGACCACGCCAGAGTCAACGGACACCTTTTGGTACAGGACCAAGCATATGCGGCCTTATGGCACATAAAAACCTTGAACAGGCACCGCTCTTCTATCATCCAAAGTGTCTCCAAGATTGGACAAATAGCCTTCAAACACTCCGACAGTTTAACTCACCTGACACTTGGTCATCGCTTATCCCCAAGAGTCTCCATCAAAAGCTATTGCAACAATATCAACAGTACCACAGCAATACTCAGAAAAATCAAGCTTTCATAGCAATCATGGATGGCTTACGTTGCCAACAACTCTTAAAACAGATCCACCAAGATATACCAAGAATAAGCTGGCAAGACTTTCTACAATTTTCAGGTTGAAGCTGTTCGCTGGCTTGCCATTTCATATTTTTTCATTTTTTCTACTAATGTTGTTCTTCGAATGTTAAGTTTTTCTGCTGCCCGAGCAACTACCCCATCACAATCTTCAAGCGCTTGTTTAATCAGGTGACTCTCTAATGAAGAGAGGTATTGCTTTAAGTCAATCCCATTCATTGGTAGATCTACACCGGTTTCAGACACATCAGTCCTTCCCCCTTTACTCACTTTTGACTCACGGGCATCGTGTGCCACACTACATTTGTCTTTTTGTACATTCACATCTACGCTGTCCACCCCCTCAGACTGTATTTGGCTTGCAGAGCGTGCTAAATATCCTTCGCTGTTACTTTCATCTGAGATACTTTGGTATTTAACTGGTAAATCAGTAGGCACGATAACATCGTACGGAAATAAAATGGTCAGTCGTTCAACCAAGTTAGCCAACTCTCGAACATTACCAGGCCAATCATAATGGCAAAGAGTCATGATTGCAGCATGATTAAAACGTATACTTCCCCGCTTTTCTTTCTCACAACGAAGTATTAATTCGTTTAAAAGTAATGGAATATCCTCTCGACGTAATCGTAATGGTGGCATTTCAATTGGAAATACATTCAATCGATAGTATAAATCTTCTCTAAAGCGACCATTTTCAATTTCATCTTCTAGAGTTCTGTGAGTTGCGGCAATAATACGCACATCAGCTTTAATTTCTTTACGACCACCAACCCTTTCAAATGTTCGTTCTTGCAATACGCGGAGCAATTTCACTTGCATGTGAGATGGCATATCACCAATTTCATCCAAAAATAAAGTACCGCCTTTCGCCAGTTCAAAGCGGCCTGGTCGATCAGATATTGCGCCTGTAAAAGCACCTTTTTCGTGACCAAATAGCTCACTCTCAAGGAGTTCAGCAGGAATTGCGCCACAATTCACTGGAATGAATGGCTTATGTCGACGATAACTGTGAAAATGCAAATTACGTGCAATCACTTCCTTCCCCGTACCAGACTCACCAGTAATAAGGACATTCACATCTTTATCGGCAACTTGGCTCATCAGTTCTCGTACTGTGACAATTGAACGACTGGTACCAACTAAATTTCTAAATAATTCTTTTTCACGCTTACCATCTCGGCGACCACCACGTCTATTTTTGCTTGCATAATGCTCTCTAAATATTTTACAACGATGTAAAGTATCCATCATAAGCGCATAGGTTGGTGGCATTTGCACACGGCCAAGAATTGATTTTTGCTCTTCAACTGAAAAATCTGCTTTCGTTAGAGTGTATTCACCACTGAGGACAATAGGCGTTTCATCATCAAAGGATAAAATATCTTTTACTTGTGCTCTCGCCCATACATCACATGCACCCCCAATCCATATACTGAGTATCTCATCGAAATTAATTTGACGGTAATCAACCTGAGCTTTATTGTCTTGACCCGTGATGTCAGGTGCATAAAATACCTCACCTAGGAATTCAAAAATAGTTTTTGCTTCCTGAGACACCCCTTGTCGGGGATCAATCATCATTATTTTAAGCTGTTCAGGAGCTGTTGATTGAGATGAACCGAGCTGTGCCTCCTCACTTGCGCCTTGTGTATTTGCTTGAGAATTTGAACTCATGATGACCACCTATTTTTTACTAAAAAATACTTGTGATGAAAACCGTGTATAGACTCAACACACTCTTTTTAAGAGTCACACTCTTTTTGACACACACCCTTAGAGTAAAGCTCAATTTTTCACCAAAGGTCAAATTATCGGCAGTTTTTTTAAAAAAAAGTCAAAATTATAGAGTAAGCGTCAAGTCTTCTATACCCAAAGCGTTATAGATTTAGGTGTTGAAGGTGTCTTTATATACTGCATCAGTACATCACAACACCGATGGCTATAGGCATAACGCACGAACAAAATAGCCATTACTATCCTCATACATCTTAAGTAGATTGAATATACATACACCTCTCTCGACGAATAATTCATAAACTTGTATACTGGCCGCGGCAAGCCACAGACTACAACACATTAAACGCGATGGGTATATACAACAACCACTTTTATTTCTTAGGATATTATGAGCAATTTACATGCCCAGCAACAGCTTTCTATTGCGCAAAAAATTTTAATTTTAGCTGGGTTAACGCTTTTAATTTTTTTAGCTTTTTTTCCATTAAGTCACTACATCCAAACAGATTACAATGATATTATTTTAAATAGCCTGCACATGCCTGGAGTATGGTTTTTTTATTGTCTGTGTATTCGATGCATTCGCAACACAAAGGCTACCATTGCAGTGGTTGCTGCGAGTATATTTGTAGTTGAAATTGCCCAACATTCTATTGGTAGGCAAGCAAGTTGGATGGATATTACTCAAGGGTTTGCTGGCTTGTGGCTTGGAGTCAAGTCCACTAAAATCAATAGGATTATCGTCATTGGGCTATGGCTTAGTGTCTGCCTTATTCACCTCACTTTAAGATATGATGTCGGGACTCACTTTCCAAATTTTGGTCATTTTCATATCACGAGCATTAGAAACAGCTGGCATCCCCTACGCCCCAAAAAAGACGTCACGAGTCATATTTTGTATCTTAAAACGAACAGCACTCGCGATGAGTCTTCACAGGCTCTTTTTGCACGAGTGACCCGCACTCAGCAAGAGTACTATGGTGCAAGTTTTCGTGTTCTCAAAAATAAAAAAATTCAAGATTATTCACATGTAAAGCTTTGTATTCACACTGAATTTGATGATTCAATACTCATGCGAATTGATGATAAAAGACAACCTGAATATAAAGAAAGAATTAATATACAACTCACAACATCAAATAGACTAGAATGCCATAACATCCCCCTCATACCTGAAATACAAAAAATGCAAGAGAACAAAGTACCTTTTAAAATACAAAATATTAGAAATATCTCTGTTTTTTTTAAACCAGAAGCACCATCAAGATGGTTTGAAATCCATAACATACAGCTCATTAACGTGAATTCGGAGCAAAACTCTAACAACAGAAAGCCCTTGGCCGCCAAGCTCAATTAATGCTTTTTATTTTTGCCACTTTCAGGTCATGCACTTTGCCTGTGATGAATGCTGCACCCTATTTATATGTGTGTCAGCACAATACTGATGATGATACCAAATATATGGCGAAAAAGCTTGGTATAAATATCAACGATGTACCTAGTCGCTGGCGCCAAATAGGCGAGCGATGAGAAATCGAGGAAAAACAGTGAACCCTTCATAATCATGATGTCAAGGAAGCGTTCCTCTATACCCAAAGCGTTATAGATTTAGGCATGGCTGGCGCCTTCCCTTTAACTCTTGACTTCGTTGCTGTGCCTCGTATGGGAGTGGCCATACAGTGTTGTCGCGCCTTGTCAACATCTAAAATGAAGACACCTTCAACACCTAAATCTATAACGCTTTGGGTATATGTCATGCTGTTATGTGTAAAAATCAGGTGGAGTAAATTTTGAGAAACTACGGACTTAGTTTTATGAGTAGTGATGATTTGTACAATCACACTCAAGAGACAGTTAAAAAAAACAGATTTCAAGTTAATTTGGCTCAATTCAATAAAAACCCGATTGATCCAATAAAGTTAACTTTTGATTCAAAGGTATATGAGAATGAAAAATACTCTTTTAAATACTCCTGATGCAACTTGTATGCTTGTTGAGGTAATTGCTCGAAATAGCCAAGATATTAATTGGAATGTTAGCTTAGATGGAAATCCTGTTTCAAACAAAAGAATCAGACGAGTATCAATTGATAAATTTTACGAGCTTGTTACAGGTGAAAAAAAGGCATTTAAAGAACTTTGTGAACAATTACCGAGAGTTATTCACGATATTGTTAATGATATAGATCTAGATAGAGAGTCAAATACTGTTTTCACTGAATTAGAAAAAATGTCGCCTCATTTACTTAAAAGCCTCTATTTATTGTCCTTTAAGAAATATGAAGGGTTCGGTGATTTTAATGTCTAAAAGGAGTATTTCAGCGTCGTTATTAGCAGACATTATGTCTGTTTCCAAAAGAACAGTAGAAAGTTGGAGAAAAAATGGAAAAATAAAGCCACTGAAGAATGGACGTTATTCTTTATTGGGTTTAAATGAATTTTTCCAAGTAAAGGCAATGCTTGAGTCTAACTGGGAAGAGGAGCAAAAAATAAAGCCTATTCGGAATTATAACTCAGTTGAATTATTTGCAGGCGCAGGCGGGCTAGCAATCGGCTTAGAGCAATCTGGATTCAATGCAGTCGCATTGAATGAAATAGATAAGAATGCTTGTGCAACATTAAGAAAAAACCGCCCTCGCTGGAATGTCATCGAGGGTGATATTAGTAGTGTTGATTTTACTGAATATGAAGGTATAGATTTTTTATCTGGTGGTTTTCCTTGTCAGGCATTTTCTTACGCAGGAAATAAATTAGGATTTGAAGATACGAGAGGAACTTTATTTTTTGAATTCGCAAGAGCAATTAAAGAAATAAAACCTAAAGTATTTTTAGGAGAAAATGTACGAGGGTTATTAACTCATGATAATGGAAAAACATTAGACGCCATTAAGTCTGTCATTCAAGAGCTTGGATATACATTGATTGAGCCAAGGGTATTAAAAGCTATTTTCTATCGAGTACCTCAAAAAAGAGAACGACTATTTCTTGTTTGTATACGAAATGATCTAGCCAAATATAATAATTTTGAATGGCCTGAATTTTTTAATGAAATTCTCACAGTTAAGGATGCACTAAAAAAGGGAGTTTTATATAACTCAGACTGCCCCGAGTCTCAAGGGCAAGTTTATCCAGAACGAAAAAAAGAAATCCTGTCTATGGTTCCTCCAGGTGGCTGCTGGATAGACCTTCCAGATGAGATACAGCGAGAATACATGCAAAAAAGTTACTTTATGGGTGGAGGAAAAACAGGAATGGCGAGAAGATTATCTTACGATAGCCCTAGTTTAACTTTAACCTGTTCTCCAGCTCAAAAACAAACCGAACGCTGTCATCCAGAAGCCACAAGACCTTTGAATATTAGAGAGTACGCAAGAATACAAACATTTCCTGATAAATGGGAATTTATGGGGTCAGTGAGCAGTCAATATAAGCAAATTGGAAATGCTGTACCTGTAAACTTAGCGTATGCAATGGGGAAAAAATTAATAGCATTACTCAATAATATTGAAAATTGTACTGGATCACTTAAAGTGATCCGAATTGAAAAAAATAAAACTCGGCAAAAAAAAAACAACAGATATAAAAAGCCGCGCAGCCGATTTAGGCGTTAAAGAATAAATTATAAAAACCGCTTGCCTCCTTTCCGGAAACCCCTGTTAACCTTGATTTCAGTTGTTGAATTTATTCTTTGACTGAAATCAAGGTTTACTTATGCCTATACCCAAAGCGTTTGAGATTGAGGTGTTGAAGGTATCTTCATTTTAGAGATTGACAAGGCGCGACAACGCTGTATGGCCACTCCCATACGAGGCACAGTAACGAAGTCAAGCGTTAAAAGGACGGTGCATGCGATACCTCAATCTCAAACGCTTTGGGTATAGACACTAGACCGAGAAACTTGAGCCACAGCCACAAGTCGTTGTTGCATTCGGGTTTTCAACCACAAACTGTGAGCCCATCAAGCTTTCTTTATAATCCACAGTAGAGCTATCAAGATATTGAATTGAAAGGGAATCAACCAACATAACAACACCATCTTTTTCAATTTGAGTGTCATCTTCATTTATTTTTTCATCAAATTTAAAACCATAGGAAAAGCCTGAGCACCCACCACCAGTAATATAGAGACGTAACTTGAGTGACTCGTTCTTTTCAGAATCCTTCAAAGAAGTTACTTTAGCAGCAGCTTGCTCAGTTAACACGATTGATGACACCATAGGCTCCTTGAGTTAATTGCTTTTGCAATACTATCTCGAACGCAACCAGTTCACGCTCATAGTGATACACCCATCGGATTATACACTCAGTAGGTGCCGAAGCCAAACTCAAGTTAAGATGCTTGAGCTTCATCAGCCTCTCCATCACTGTTGCTCTCAGCAAGTAGCAGCTGATGTTTTTCTTGAACACCCATTGCCTCATGCATCAACTGACCATTAACCTCAGCCCCTGTCAACATTTCTATAAGCTCATAATGAACATCACCTGTAATATGAGATTCAACACCTAACTCAAGATGAGATGAGCAATAGACACTGCCTGTCACTGTCCCATTAATAACAATAAGTGGTGCATGGATATTCCCCTCTACACGACCTTTACTGGTTATTCGAACAACGGAGGAGTCTCCAAGCCCTTTGATTGCACCTTTGACACAGCCATCAATTTGAATACCACCATTAAACTCCAAATCACCTGATATTATAACATCATGAGCAATCAAAGTATCAATACATTCATTACTACGCCTTTCTTTTTTATTCCAAATCATCGGACAACTCCTTTAATGTCCAAGTAAATGCTTTCGAAAGAGACACTGACTTTCCTTTTGTAATCTCAGCATTTACAGTAACTTCCAATGGCTGCACTCCCTCAGGGAGAGAAATAATGCCGCTCAGGGTTTGATAATGCATAAACCCTAACTTTAATTGTAGAGGTTCTTGAGCTGCAAGAGACTGAAAATTCCAAGTTTTCAATTCATCACCAATACGCCCACTCAGCACCAAGCTCACATCTCCAGAGACTTTACGTCGCTCAATTGCTTGAAAAAAATCGATACTAAAATGATAAAGACCATGCGCTTCTGTCGCTTTCATCTCAAGCAAGCCCATCACAATACCTTGCTCACCAGCATCTGGTTTAAGCACTCGTTGATAGTGCGTCACTTGCTCACGCACTATGTCAAGCTCTTTATATAGAGCTCGATAATCTTGTCGAAGCGTATCACTTGTTGATTTTACGATGTCCAGAGCAACATCTTTCTGTGCTAATAAAATGCCAGCATCACCTATTCTCTTTCTATATTCGACTATTTTAGCAAGTAAGTGTATTCGCTCTTCATAGAGCAACTGAGTTGGCACACGCCGCTCTTCCCAACCACCAACCACAAAGCCAACGCCCCATATTCCAAAGCATACGAGTACTAACAAAACACGCCAGAGCAATGTAATACCAGGCCTATGCACCACGACTCTTAAATCACCACTTGGTGCCTTTCTTCGACTCGCCATCAATATCCCTTGTTGACTCAATATGAGATTTGAAAAATACTATGAATTCTTTATTCATACTTACACACTTCAATTTCTTTCTTCAAAAAAGTATAGCCAAAACGATTCACGGAAAAGACTCACCACCGAAAATAATGACCTACTTCACGCGCTAGGCAACACATACAATCAAGGCATTATACCATTAACTGGCAATCCTTCCACATCAGGAAAACCACACATGATATTCATATTTTGCACAGCTTGCCCTGCTGCTCCTTTCAATAAATTATCCAGAACGCTTGTTATCACAAGTTGACCAGAGTGCGCAAGGAAAAGATTAAAATGGCAAGAGTTACTCCCTCTGACAGCTTTCGTATGTGGCACCTCACCAACAGGAAGCAACTGGACAAAAGAAGAAGCATTATAAATAGTGTGTAAAATATGCCTTGCTTGAGCAAGAGTATTCACTGGGTCTCCCACTAGTGTGGCATATATTGTTGAAAAAATACCTCGGGGCATTGGGAGTAAATGAGGCGTAAAAGTAAAATTGAATTGTTCTTGTGATTGTGCCGATTCAGCTAAACCATTATAAATTTCTATCCAGTGTCGATGTTTTTCTACACCATAGGCAGTGAAATCTTCGCTCACCTCAGTAAAACTATGCTGCACTTTGCCACTCCTACCTGCTCCAGAAGCACCAGATTTGCAGTCAGCAATGATAGGCATGCTAAGATCAATTAACCCTGCGGCAATTAAAGGCTTTAAAGGGAGTTGAACTGACGTTGGATAACACCCAGGGTTCGCCACAAGACGAGCATTTTTAATCTGCTCTGGCATAAGATCTGCTAATCCATAAATAGCGTGCTCAAGCAGCTGAGGAGCCACATGCTCCATGCCATACCACTCTGACCAGTCAGACTGCTGTTGTAAGCGAAAATCAGCAGCTAAATCAATCACCCTTTTATCAGCATCAAGTAGCGCTTGCGTACTGCCCATAGCCGTCCCGTTTGGTGTTGCAAAAAAGATTATATCTGCTTTTTTTAACACCTCCAGCGCTGGCATTTCAAATGTAAGTGCTTTCGCTCGAACATCGCCACGAAAATGAGGAAACACATCAACGAGAGATTGGCCTACTTCTGTACGAGAAGTGACAGCAACAATTTCAGCCTTTGGATGATTCAGTAACAATCGTATTAACTCAACACCCGTATACCCAGAGCCACCAACAATAGCAACCTTAATGAAAGAAGTCATAATGCAGTTTCCAATCTAAAATTGGAGCATTATCTCAGATTAAGCAACAAATAGGAATCATCAATTGAGTGGTATATACCTAAAGCGTTTGAGAGTGAGGTGTTGGAGGTATCTTCATTTTAGATATTGACAAGGCGCGACAACGCTGTATGGCCACTCCCATACGAGGCACAATGCGACACCTCAATCTCAAACGCTTTGGGTATATATCCTCAATTTGACATAAGATGTTCACTTTCGTGCGACTATTCAAGCTGCCAGAAAGGCTACAATATCAAAATGACATTGTTGAGCTGCGATGGACAAAGGAGTAACGCCATGTATCGTTGCTTTCTCCTTATCTGCCTCTGCAGAGACTAAGGCTTTGACAATATCAAGATGACCTAGATAAGCCGCGATGAACAAAGGAGTAAAGCCATCATTTGTCGTTGCTATCTCCGTATTTGCCCCTGCAAAGAGCAAGGCTTTTACAATATTAAGATGACCTTTTTGAGCCGCTACAAACAAAGGAGTATCGCCAACCTTTGTCGTTGCTTGAACTTCAATTCTTGAAGAAAAATCTAACGAACCAAGTAATTCAATCTGTGACTTTGTAAGAACGTTGTTTTTACTAACCAATGACGTTTTATTTTCTTTTTGATAGGCTTTGATTACTACAGAATCATATATTTCTATCCAATTGACAGGATAATATTCTATAAAATCATCTAACTTCTCTACTCCGTTAAGTTTTTCCTTAACTAAGCTTTTTCTAAATCTTGTTTGGACTTCATACCACACTTTAAGCTTTTCGGTAGAGGTTGAGTCAGAATTACTATCCGCATTACTATTTATTGAAAGTGCATCCTTGTCAATTCCTTTAGAGTTATTTACGCAACCATAAGCAATAAATGTTGCTGCTATAAGTCCTATTCCTGCAAAAAGTGTTTTAATTTTCATAACTATTAGTTTTGATTATTTTCGTTCTAAACAAATGTACATTATGAATTCATTGAAGGCTGAAAACAAAATGTGAAAAGATTGTCAAACAATTGTGAAATCAACCTAATCTCCTCAAAATATGTCCTCCTCTATTTTTTAATCCTGAACTTGCTGTTGGCATTAATTCTTCAATACACACTTTCAGTTCGTTTTTTAATTCCGGATAGAGTTTTACCATATTTTCTAACACACCAAGTGAAAAAGCTTTAACAGCAACTGCAGTCTTTTTGTTTATTAGTAAACTAAAGCAGGAATCAATTACAGAGGCTTGATATTTCTCCGGAATATTTTTAAACTGCAGGACACGAACGATGTTTCTTTTTATCGAATCAGAATAATTTTCATCCGCCAATATCTGAGTCATCTCTGAAAAATAACTATCAAAATCTCCTGTGCCATTTTCAAAACAATGATTCATTGCCCAGGCTGCTTTTTCTGCAACTGGAGATTCATTTTCAACGATTAATTCAATCAGCTTTTTATACAATTCCTGGCTTTCGCCAACCATTGCTACAACCTGATTGCTATTGGCTCTCGAAGCCCTTTTTGTTAATAATTCTCGCATTCAATTGTTAAATCTCTTTAATATTATAAAAAAACGAACAGAATCAGGGTATAGACCTATTATATTTTTTTACATTTGTGGATGAGTAAGTACAAAAAAAATA
>JAVCKV010018464.1:0-25487 GCA_032274145.1 Herpochondria borealis | reverse complement strand
GTTCAAAGATTATCACGTTAATAGTCTACTAGCCGAAAAAATTTTCAGTTATGATTGACTTTTAAAAATTACTATTACTATTAAATCAAAAATTATAAAAAAATCTAACTATGTCACATACAGTTAAAATTTATGATACATGCATTGGATGTACTCAATGTGTACGCGCATGTCCTACGGATGTTTTAGAAATGGCTCCATGGGACGGTTGTAAAGCCGGCCAAATTGCTTCATCACCTCGTGTAGAAGATTGTGTAGGGTGTAAGCGATGTGAAACTGCATGTCCTACTGATTTCCTAAGTGTACGTGTTTATCTAGGTGCCGAAACAACACGTAGTCTAGGATTAGCATATTAAGTAGTACTATTAATAAAAAAATTTTAATAGGTTACATTTTGATCCAGCGTTTGGATCACTTTGTAACCTACTTTTATGAAAAAAGGATTCTTATGAAAACCAGCCATAACTATGTAAACCTTTACCAAGGAAATTGACACCTAAGTAACAAATCCAAATTACAAAGAAGCCTAAACCCCCTAAAATCGCAGTTTTTCGACCTTCCCAACCTTTTGTAATTCGTGCATGCAAATAAGTAGCAAAAACAAGCCAGGTAATTAAAGCCCACGTTTCTTTTGGATCCCAACTCCAGTATGAACCCCAGGCTTCGTTTGCCCAAACCCCACCTGCAATAATTCCAATTGTTAAAAAAGGAAATCCTAATCCAATAATTCTATAACTCCAATTATCTAAACTTTGTAAAAGTTTTAGTTTTCCTAATTCTGAAATATTATTTTGAGGTGAGACTACTTTAGCTTCATAGTAATCAAGCATAATATTATAGAGTGGTGCTGAAGTTTCATCAACTTGTTTTAAATCAACTTCACGATATTGAGAAATAACTAAAAATAAAAGACACAATAATGAACCCATAATTAAGGTTCCATAACTTAATAACATCATACTAACATGCATCATCAACCAATTCGATTGTAAAGCGGGTACAAGCGGGCTTGCTTTTTGCATTTCCGGCGTCAGAGTTAGATTCCCAAAAGCGTTAATTAATAATGCTACCGGAATTAAAATTGCACCAATTAATTTACTTTTGGTTTGTGATTCAATATAAAGATATAATGTTAATAGTGTCCAAGTTAAAAATAATAAAGACTCATATAAATTACTTAATGGAAAGTATCCAGCAACGATCCATCTTGATCCAAGAATCAAAAATAACAGACCGCTTGCAACTGTGGCGCATAATTTTCCAAAATTAGATAAAAGATTATTTTTATTAAAAAAGGACAAATTAACCCAGTAAGAAATCATTGCAATTAATAATATTGCAAAAACAATATTTGATAACGAATTTTGAATTTCATCCCAATTCATGAGCTTTCTCCAGTAAGATTTTTAGATAAGATGCTTTTTACTATAGTATTCTACTAAAAAGATATCAAATTTAGAACCCTAATATCAATAACTTTTATTTTAAAGTTTGTTTAAGTGATTAAAATTAAGATTTAAAAATATAAAATTATAAAAGCTGTATTAATTTTTGTGAAATTATTTTGTACTAATGAATTACTTTTGGAATATTTTGATTATTAAAGAATCTATAAAACATTTTTTACTATCTGTTTTTTCTTATTTCAATAGACATTATACAGATTAAATTATTAGGTAATTGACATTTCTAATTAATTCAAAGTACTATATTTTTAGTTATGAAAAATAAAAATTTTATTTATGAAATTGTTAAGAAAATATGAAATAATGATCTTATTAACTGAAGAATTTAATGATAGTGAATTAAAAAGTTGGGTATTTAATTATGCAAAAAATTTACGAAAATTTAATGTTTGTGATATCTCAGTTATTTCTCGGGGTAAACATAAACTAGCGTACCCAATTACTGAAAAGTCAAAAGGTAATTACATTCAATTAAATTTTTCAAGTATGCCAAAATATATTGAAACATTTTTAGCAAATTTAAAGATGGATTCAAAAGTTCTACGATTTTTAATCGTAAATAAATAAAGATTAACGTTTATCAGCCTAATATAATTTATAAGAACTATATTAGACTGATAGAATAAAAAAAGTTTGTAATTAATAGTAATTTATGATATTATTTAAGTAGGATTTATATCCTCAGTAGCTCAGTGGTAGAGCAATCGGCTGTTAACCGATTGGCCGTAGGTTCAAGTCCTACCTGAGGAGTGTTATAATAATAAGAATATGTCAAAAAATTTAGATAAATTAAAGATTGGTAACAAAGTATTTGACTCACGTTTAATGCTTGGTACAGGAAAATATAGGACAGCGAATAATGCGATCAATAGTATTGAAAATAGTGGATGTGAGATTATTACTGTTGCAATAAGGCGATTACCAGTAAATTTAAAAAATGATCATACAACATTTCTCAGTTCCTTGGATTGGTCAAAATTTTGGCTTTTGCCAAATACTGCGGGTTCACAAACCGCCGAAGAGGCAATTCGAATGGCATTTTTAGGACATGAATTAGCCTGTCAATTAGGTCAACCTGATAATTTTTTTGTAAAATTAGAAGTTATTTCTGATCCAAAATATTTATTACCTGACCCAATTGGAACTCTAAAAGCTGCTAAATTTTTAGTTAATAAAGGTTTTACAGTATTACCTTATATTAATGCGGATCCAATGTTGGCCTTACATTTAGAAGATTTAGGTTGTTCAACAGTAATGCCCTTAGGATCACCCATTGGTTCAGGACAAGGATTAAATAATTTAGCTAATATTCAAATTATCATTGAAAATGCTAGTATTCCAGTTATTATAGATGCAGGAATTGGTACGCCAAGTGAAGCGACAAATTGTATGGAGCTTGGAGCAGATGGTGTTCTAATGAATACAGCTATAGCTCAAGCAAAAAACCCAAATCAAATGGCAAAGGCAATGAAATTAGCTGTCCAAGCAGGGAGATTAGGCTATCTGGCCGGTCGAATGGAAAAGCGATATTATGCAAATCCAAGCTCACCTATGGATCTGATTAGTAAATAACGAGAAAAATATTTGAATATGAAACTCACGAAACTAATCATGATATCTTTATTTACCTTGTCTATTCTAAGGGCGGTTTCTTATGCGTTAAATAAAACCGATGGGAATGTTTTAAAAACGGCTTATATTGAGAACATCAAGAATCATAGAATTATTATTATAACAATCAAACAGGTAAATTGTTACTAATTCAAAATAACGGTGAGACTGGTGAACAGGAAATTTTTAGTTTCTGGACCGTTTTAAAAATGTAACGCTTAGAACTATTAAATCATAATCATGTCTATAAATACTGGAAACTTGTCGAAGCATTACAAAAAAAAATGTTGAAGAAAAAGCGTTAATTGAGACTCAAAATGTGCAAAAACGCGAAAGAAATCACTTGGATGATGTTGTTAGTCCAGTAGAAGCTGCAAAACGTGCAGGTGAATAAAAAAAAAACAGTGAAACAACTAATGATATTAAATAAAAAAAATTGTTTGAAATTATTGAAATATGAAAAATTGGTGACAGAAAAATTTCAACAAACGCTTGGTGAATATAATTTAGAAAAGTATTTTGAACGGCAAAACCAATTAATCTATGTGAAAGATTTTATTATTTAGAAACAAAGTTTTTCACAATATTTTAAACTATTTACAAATTTTAAAAATGGATTAAGCGACAGTGAATGGTTTATGGATAAATTTTTTGATATCTTCAACGAAGATAAAGAGCTATTAAAAAACTTTGTTTTTAATTCAGAAAGTTTTAAAAAATTAAATGTTAATCCTAAATCATCTGGGTTAGTTCTTTTTCTAGAGAAAATTAGTATGAAATGTGAGGTATTTCAGAATGACTATGACATTAGATTAGCTGGTGAAATTAATAAAGATCAATTAGGGTCTTACATTAAACAAATCTATACTGACCTTGAAAGTTTTAAGTGAAAAATATTGAATTTTTCACTTTAAGAACTCAAACCTACTGATTTTTAATGTGATAAGATGTAATAGTAAATTTTTGAATTACCCACCTCCAACAATACTAATAATTTCAATTTTATCATTTGAATTAATTTGAATATTTGACCATTTCTTTCGATCACAAATTAAATTATTGTACTCAATAATAAAAAGACTACTTGTATAATTAAAGTAATGAAGAATATTACTAATTGTCAATTCACGATTTATAGAAAATTTATGGCCGTTTAGAAAAAATTTTTTGTTAGAATTCATAGATTAAAACAATTAAGTTAAAAATTTATAATTTTTTTTGTAAAATACTAGACTTTAATTAGCTCTAGTTGTTAGTATATAATTATATTATATGGCGGGTGTGGCCAAGTGGTTAAGGCAGTGGGTTGTGGTTCCACCATTCGTCGGTTCAAGTCCGATCATTCGCCCTAAATAAAGAAAAATGAGAGTGATAAAATATGGCTACTATATATTAAAAATTTTTCTATGTCACGTTATAGAGGTCCAAAATTACGTATAACTAGACGATTAGGTGCTTTACCAGGGTTAACGAAAAAACGTTCCAAAAACGATAACATTAGACCTGGTCAACATGGAAAGTCTAATGATGACAATGGTAAAAAAACTACAGAATATGGATTACGTTTAGAGGAAAAACAAAAATTAAAATATAACTATGGTTTAACAGAAAGTCAATTATATAGATATATTAAAGAAGCTCGACGTCGTAAAGGAGTTACTGGTTTAATTTTATTACAGTTATTAGAAATGCGTTTAGATACTATTTGCTATACTTTAGGATTTGCATCAACTATTGTTCAAGCTCGTCAGCTTGTAAATCATGGACATATTACAGTAAATCAAAAAGTTGTAAATATCCCAAGTTTTCAATGTAGATTAAATGATATTATTGGAATAAAACAAAAAAATAGCTCTAAAAATCTTGTTGAAACAAACTTTGAAAAAAATAAAAAACCTGGATTACCAGGTCACTTAAAATTAGATACGGCAAAATTAGAGGCAACTATATTAGATTACTGTGATCGTAATGATGTAAGTTTAGATATTAAAGAATTACTTGTAATTGAGTATTACTCACGTCGATAAATCTAATCTTAAATTTTTATACTCATTAATTCAATTTATTAAAATAAAGTTACTATCAAACAATTATGTTAAAACTACGCTTAAAACGAACAGGACGAAAAAGTTCTCCTTCATATCGTTTAGTTATTATGGAACACACAACTCGAAGAGATGGCCGTCCGATTGATGAAGTTGGATATTATAATCCAATTACTAAACAATCATCATTTGAGATTACAAAAATAACAAACTGGTTAAAGGTGGGTGTTCAACCAACGGAAACTGTTTTTAATTTGTTAAAAAAGTCAAATATTATTGAAGCATAAATTCTTATATATTAAGATCATTGATCAATGATCTTAATATATAAGAATTTATGCTTCAATAATACAAATAGACGTTTGTAATTTAAAGGTTTATGTATAATATTATCTAATTAGAGTGTTTTAAAAGAAAATATTTAATTTGAAGTTTCAAATTAAATTAATATAATCGTATACTTGATTAATATTATGTCTCATTTTACAAATATACAAACATGCTTTCAAAATCTATTCTATTTAGAAAAAGCTTTAGATAAATTAGAAATTCCAAATTTTAAAAATGATCAATTAGTAGAAACTAATAGTCTTGTTTTGCCACAGGGTGATAATAATAATATAACATTTAATTGGGATGGCGAAGCTTTTGCTTTAAATGTGGATTCTCATTATTGGAATCAAAAATATTCTGTTAACCATTTTCTTGCAAGAATTACACAAGAATACGCTACGGAGTCAATTGTTGGAGAATCACAAAAACAAGGTTTCAAACCGGTAGAAATTAAAGAACATGATGATGGTTCTCGAACTATTTCTTTACAAAGATGGAATCAAAATTAATATTATAGCAGACATTATGTCTGCTATGATTCATTTAAAAATATTTTATTTATAAAAAAATAATTGGAGTTTAGAGTTAAACCCATTTAAGAATTATAAAAAGATTAAGGTCAAAAAGCTAAATTATTATCGTTTAAAATTTCCTCTAAATAATTTTGTGAAATTTACGGGTATTTAAATTTCAAACCAGCATGACCGAAAAAACCTAATAGCTAAACTTCTTGAAAGAGATCAATCAATTGATCTTGAAAATGACGGTTTTATTGATTTCGATATCAAAAATTATGAGAAATCTTAGATTTCTCATAATTTTTCTTTGCTAACAAAAATTATTTTATCTTTCATCTTCATCAAAAAATACAACCATTTTAAACACAGAATTTCATTGCAGGACTTATTCCTAAACTTATTTTATTTTCATTCTGGGGCTTTATTTTAGCCCCGCTGCAATTGGACGAGGATTATTCAGTTACTCAGTTTTTACGCACAAGTCAGAAAGAAATTAGAAAAAAACGAATTAATGCTAAATTAGAGTCTTCTTTAAACCAGGAGATTTTAAAAATCGCAAGCCGAAGAAGCTCTCGGTGTGCCCGAATTTATATCACTGATAATTCATTAAAATTTGAAATAGAATTGAGAAATAATTTAATTAAAGATTGTAATTATCTATTGGTCGCAGGTTGTTTTGAAGAATTAGAATCAAAATTAGTTGAAGAGTACATTTCTTATTTTGGAAAATTATTACCATTTCAATATTTGTATACGGATTGGTTAGCTGAAAAATTACGACCTTCTCGGGTGAATCTAAAAAGATACTCTCAACCAACTCTTTGCTCCGATTATATAAATATACAGTCAGAAGGGTATTCTATTGAACCAAAGAAGTTTATAATGTTTTTGAAATTCCTAAAATTTAGTAGCAGTTTAGATTATAAAACTGAGATGTTTGATGGAGACTCTTATCGACTAGTTATATTTAGAGTAAAGGATTTTTTAGATATCTCACATTCTTGTTACAATTCCCAGGATGAATATTATAAAATGAAAAAAACAAGAGACTTCCTTCGAGGTTTACAACAGAATTTATTTATTACTTGTTTTACTGGGGATTACTTTAAGAGTCTTGTCACTATCCCTAAGCTTGAACTATATAAGTGTAAGAAATCAAAATGTTGGTTAACTCGAGTTTTATTATTGAAAGAATTATTTGATTATCAATACCCATTTATATACCCCGATTTGTTTGAAACAGAAAGTATTAAATTTAACAAAGACCAATATTTGGTTCGATTTGAAATTATTCGATTATTTAGTTCCAAAAGTGCTACTAAAAAATTTTATTTACGAGAATTCTTTCAACAACATCCTGTTTCGAATAAACGAATTTGTGATATTAAGCGAATCTTTATTGAATTAATTCAGGAATTATATCAATTTGGATTAATACAACCTAAAGTTAAACTTATGTTGCATAATAATTATGTTGATATTGAAGATTTAACCACTTTTAGTATTTCCGATGGTTTTATTCTTTATGAGAAGATAGTTAGTAAATAAATTTATAATTATTTTACTTTGTTACGTGCTATAAGTACAAACTATTTCAATTAATTTAGTGTAATTTTGCAATATCTATTAGGTACAAGGTTTTTCAATGTATTTTTTTCGAAAAAAGTGTCCTCCATGACGGACTGTTTTTCAGGGTTAAACGGACTCTTTTTTCGAAAAATAAAAACCAGAAAATTCAAATTATGTCCGAGATCGAGAATGTTTATATAAATTCTATAGTGTGAAATATTTCCATTTAAATTAACCAAGGGATCAGATAATCTAATTAAAAATTTAAACATCAAGGAAATCAGTATGATCACTAAACAAATTGAAACGATTTGAAGCACCGATTGGAATTGGTTGACCAAATAACGCTAAGTCTATTGGTAAAAAAGCTAAATTTGTTGAGTCTTCCACACACTCAAAACAGAATGCAGCGCTGCTATGGACGCTTTTTGAAATGTTTACAATTTTTGACGTATTAGTAAATACAACTACAGCAGGCGAAAGAATATACGCACCTGCGTTAATACAAACAGCAGCGAATTTACGTTTACCATAATCAATAACGATACCTTTACCAACATCACTAGCTATGCCCAGTACCCCTGCACCACTCATCCAACCATAAACACAACGTATTCCGCCAGTTTTAGCTTTAGAATATTGTAGGGCATATGTTTTGTATTGTGTTGAATTCAAATTACGAAAAGCAAATTTACCATGCCCCGGTTTATTTGGAATAAATGCCATAAGAAACTCCTTATTTTATAAATGAATAATTTAATTTTAAAATATTAAATTAGCAATGTACAGGGTAATTAGCTAAACTTATTTTATTTTCATTCTGGGGCTTTATTTTAGCCTCTAAGAAGCTATTCCAACTCTCTAATACGTTTCTGTCTTTCTTGATCAGATAATTTATTGACGTAAGCAGAAGTAGTATCTAATTTTCTATGACCAAATTATGCATAGTGTTGTACAATGGTACTTAGAAGTTATGAAATGGGTGTTTACGCATTACGCGCTATAAAAACAGAATCAGAGGTACTATCAGACACGTGAAACAACCGTTAAATTCGTTAGAATTCTGTTTCCTATATTTTTCTACAGCTCGTATCTTTCAAAATTGTATAATCTAATCCATTATAAATCATTTAAATCTGACATAGGATTTGACTCCGTTGGATCTGTAACCAAAGGATCTGGTGGTGTTACCATATCTTTCATTTCTGATTTTAAATCTTCGATCGCTGTTGATAACGCTTCTAAATTATTATCTGCTGCTGTTGTTTTAATTTTTTCAATTAGTGAACGAACTGTTTGTTCTTTCTCTTCACTTATATTTGATTTAAATAAGCCTAATTCTTTTTCTGCTTCAAAACATAAACGTTCAGCTTGATTTTTTAAGTCAATGCCTTCTTTTTTCTCTTGATCAGCAGAAGCATATTTTTCTGCATCAGCTAGCATTTGATCAACTTCTTGATCATTTAAATTTGATGCACCTTGAATTGTTACCGATTGTTCAACACCAGTTTCTTTTTCTTTTGCTTTAACTGATAATAAACCATCAACGTCAATATCAAAAGTCACCTCAATTTGTGGAACGCCACGCTCTGCATCTGGAATTCCATCTAATCTAAAGTTCCCTAAACTCTTATTACCAGTAACTAATTCTCTTTCACCTTGTAAAATATGAATTTCTACATTTGATTGATTATCGACGGCTGTCGAAAATAATTCAGATTTTTTAACAGGAATTGTTGTATTTCGAGAAATAATTTTTGTCATAACACCACCAAGTGTTTCAACCCCTAAAGATAGCGGCGTAACATCTAATAAAAGAATATCTTTTATCTCACCGGCTAAAATACCTGCTTGAATAGCCGCACCAATAGCAACTACTTCATCAGGGTTAACTGATTGATTTGGTTTTCTATTTGTTAAAGATTCTACTAAATTTTGAATAGCCGGAATACGAGTAGACCCTCCAACTAGAACCACTTCATTAATTTCTGATTTTTCTAATCGAGCATCACTTAGTGCTTTTTCAACAGGAATCTTACAACGATTAATTAACTCTTTACATAAGTCTTCAAAAAGCCCACGGGTTAATTCTTTTTCAATATGTTTAGGACCTGTTGCATCTGCTGTAATAAATGGTAAATGGATTTGTGTTTTTTCAACAGTGGATAATTCCATTTTAGCTTTTTCAGCAGCTTCCGTTAACCTTTGAAGAGCCTGAATATCTTCACCTAAATCAATTCCTTCTTGTTCGAAGAAATCTTTCATTAGCCAATCTACTAATGTTTTATCAAAATCGTCACCCCCTAAACTTGTATCACCTGCTGTTGATAAAACTTCAAAAATCCCATCTCCAACTTCTAAGATTGAAACATCAAATGTACCGCCCCCTAGATCAAATACTAAAATGGTTTGGTTTTGTTTTTTATCTAAACCATAAGCTAAAGATGCTGCAGTTGGTTCGTTAATAATTCGAAGAACTTCAATGCCTGCAATTTTTCCAGCATCCATTGTTGCTTGACGCTGAGAGTCATTAAAATATGCAGGTACTGTAATAACAGCCTGTTGAACTTCTTGTCCTAAGTATGTTGTTGCATCATTTATTAATTTACGAAGTACTTGGGCTGAAATTTCTTCAGGGCTAAATTCTTTATTTAAAGATGAGCATTGAATTTTAATATTATCATTTTGATCTGTACCTACCTTATATGGTAATTTTTTTGATTCAATAGAAATTTCTGATTCTTTTGAACCAATAAACCGTTTTACTGAGAAAAAGGTATTTTCTGGATTAATAACTGCTTGTCGCTTAGCAATTTGTCCTACTAGTAATTCTTGCTTTTTGGTATAAGCAACAATTGAGGGAGTTGTTCGTAACCCTTCAGCATTTGTAATTACTGTTGGTTGACCACCTTCAATTGCAGCTACAACTGAATTCGTTGTACCTAAATCTATTCCTACAACTTTTGCCATATCATCCTATATTTTTGATTTAATTATATAATAGTATAATAGTAAATTAACTTCTAAATAACACGTAGTTCACAGTATAAATTTCAAATTTTTATAAAACTGTTTATTTTTCCTATATAGACAAAATTTTCATAATTTTTTAAGATCATATAAAATTGAAGAGATTAGAAAGATATAAATTTTCACCAGAGTCTGGGTTTTATCGTTTCATAACAAATTCAAATCGAAAAAAAATATTACATTTTTTTAAATTTATAAGATTTAGTAAATTATTTTTATCTTAGAAAATCTTACTAAAATTCAAGGAAAGATATTTTAAAATTAGATTTATAACTGCAAAAAATATTAAAATGTATGATAATCTTAATTATTTTACAATTTTCAATTTAATTACTTTTTATCTAAGTTAATATATGCAATTAAATTTGGAGGAATAAATGAGTCTAGGGTTATTAGGAAATAAAATTGGAATGACACAGATTTTTGATGAATCAGGGAATATTATTCCCGTAACAATTTTAAAAGTTGGACCTTGTATCATTACACAAGTAAAAACAACTTTAAAAGATGGTTATAATTCAATTCAAATTGGTTATGGAAAAACGGCAACTAAAGCTTTAACCCAACCTAAATTAGGACATTTACAGAAATCTAATATTCAACCATTAAAGTATTTAAAAGAATTTAGGGTAACCAAAAATATTGAAGAGTTTGAAATTGGCCAAGTTTTAAACGTTGATTCTTTTTCAGTTGGTCAACTGGTAAATATACGTGGTAAAACTGTTGGTAAAGGGTTTTCTGGTCTTCAAAAACGTCACAATTTCACACGTGGACCAATGACACATGGTTCAAAAAATCATCGAGCTCCAGGTTCTATTGGTATGGGTACAACACCAGGACGTGTGTTACCTGGTAAAAAAATGTCAGGTCAATTAGGTAATAAAATAACAACAATTAAAAAATTAAAAGTAATACAAACTAATAAAGAAGAAAATATTTTAGTTGTAAAAGGATCAGTTCCTGGTAAACCAGGGAACCTATTAAGTATTATTCCTTTTGAATAAGTTAATTGAAATAATTAAAAATTGAAAATACAAAATTTTAAAGTATGAGTGTTCAAAAAGTAATAAAATATAATCCTGTAAATTTGACAGGAGACAAATTAGATTCAACATGTGAATTAAATTTAAACATTCTTGAAAATTCAGGAAATTATTTAGTTCATAAAGATATCTTACGACATCATATTGCAAAGAAACAGGGTACGGTTTCAACAAAAACTCGAAGTGAAGTTCGAGGTGGCGGTCGAAAACCGTGGAAACAAAAAGGAACTGGTCGCGCCAGAGCTGGATCTAACCGTTCCCCATTATGGAAAGGTGGAGGTGTAATTTTTGGACCGAAACCAAAAACAAAAAAATATAAATTAAACAAAAAAGAACGGCTTTTAGGATTACAAACGTTACTTTATAACAAAAAAGATAATATTTTATTAATTGAAAACTTAGAAGAGAGTTTTGAAACACCGAAAACACAAGATTTTTGTAAAATATGTCAAAATTGTGGAATTAATTTAAACCAAAAAACATTATTAATTGTTTCAAATAAAAAAAGAGCATTAAAATTATCAATTCAAAATATTAAAAATGTTGAGTTAATTTGTGCTTCACATTTAAATACATTAAGTTTAATTAAAGCCAAACAAATTATCTTAACTCCATTAGGTTTAAATGATATAAAGGAGACTTTTTGTGAATAACCTATCAAAATATCATCTTAGTAATGAACAAGTAATAAAATACCCTATTATTACGGATAAAGCAACTCGATTGCTTGAAACTAATCAATACACATTTGTTGTTGATCGTTATTCAGATAAAATTGCAATTAAATCAGCAATTGAAGATTTATTTGATGTAAAAGTGATAAAAGTAAATACTTGTCGTCTTCCAAGAAAAAAAAAACGAGTTGGTAAATACATCGGTTGGAAACCAAACTATAAAAAAGCAATTATAACTTTGTCTGAAGGGGATATAATCAACTTATTTACCGATAACTAATTAATAATTAATAAAGCAAAGAATTACATTTATGGCTATTCGTCTTTATAAATCATATACTCCTGGTACAAGAAATCGAGCATTATCAGACTTTAGTGAAATCACAAAAACTAAACCAGAAAAAAGTTTACTTCGTAAAAACCACCGTAATAAAGGTAGAAATAATCGAGGAGTTATAACGATTCGTCATCGTGGTGGTGGGCATAAGCGACGTTATAGATTAATTGATTTTAAACGAAATAAAAATAAAACCAAGGGCCATGTTGTTTCCATTGAATATGACCCTAACCGAAATGCAAGAATTGCATTAATTCATTATTTAGATGGTGAAAAACGTTACATATTACACCCGAAAAATTTAAAAGTCGGGGATTCAATTTATTCTGGTTCAAATGTACCTTTAAACATTGGAAATTCAATGCCATTAGTTGAAATACCATTAGGAACATCTATTCATAATATTGAACTAATTCCAAATAAAGGTGGACAAATCGTTCGGGCTGGTGGAACTTCAGCAAAAATTTTAGCTAAAGAAGGGAATTATGTAACATTACGTCTTCCTTCAAAAGAAATTCGTCTTTTAAGAAAAGAATGTTTAGCGACAATTGGTGAAATTAGTAATAACGATGTTTTCTTAGTTCAAAGTGGTAAAGCTGGTAGAACAAGATGGCTAGGAAAAAGACCCACTGTTCGTGGTTCAGTAATGAATCCATGTGATCATCCTCATGGTGGGGGTGAAGGTCGAGCACCTATTGGTAGAACTCGTCCATTGACTCCTTGGGGTAAAGCTGCCTTAGGAATGAAAACTCGAAAAAATAAAAAATTGAGTGATGCTTATATTCTTCGTCGTCGATCATAATTAAATAAAAATTAATAAAAAAAGGTTTTAAAATGTCGCGATCGCTAAAAAAAAGTCCGTTTGTGGCTTATCATTTATTAAAAAAAATTAACCAGGCAAATTCTAATGGGAAAAAGGATACTGCTATTATTACATGGTCAAGAGCATCCACAATTTTACCTAGTATGATTGGATTTACAATATCAGTTTATAACGGAAAACAACATGTTCCGATTTTTATTTCTGATCAACTAGTTGGGCATAAACTAGGTGAATTTGTTTCAACACGCAACTTTAAATCACATATTAAATCTGATAAAAAAGCACAACGTTAATTAAAATTCATATTAAAAATTTAAAGTACTTCATACTTTTGAATCTGCTCACTAGATAAAAATAAATAATATTATGTCGGAAGAAGAAAAGTCTAAGTTAAATATAAAACAAAAATGTTTAAGTTTACAAATAGATAAGTCTACAGAAAGTAAAACAAAGATATGTTATTATTTAGATTTACCAAAAAGTGAACGAGATAACCACCAACTTTCAAAAAGTGAAAGATTAGTGTTGCGTAAAAAACGGTATAATTTAAATTTAGAATCTGAACGGTGCAGTTTAGATAAAACAAAAATTTGTAAAAAAAATTGCCGTGATTTTGAAAATCAAGATGAAACAAATGTTAATTGTCGAAATAGATGTAAAATAGATGAGAAAAAACCGTGTATTCAGTTTGAAGATCGGAATGATTTTTCAACAACACTCAGTGTAAAAATTAAAAGCCGACCTTGGGAAAATCATCAAAAGTGTATAGCTCAAACTTATCAATGTTACTGTAGCGAATTGAATAAATTAATTGATGACGAAAAAGATACTGTAAAATTAAATCGAACAGGTTTAAGTGATGGAAAACCGGTCTCGTATCAAGATGGGATAAAAATAAACCTAAAAGATAAACGTCTATTTAATGGACAATCTTTAAAAACGTTTAAATTAAATGATGGGTCATTAAATGGTCAATTTTTAAAGACATTTCAAATTCAATACAATTTTCCTTTGTCATTGACTGCACGTACAATTTTAACAAGTTTTACAAATAAATATATTTATTATGCGATTGATGATATCTTATATCTATTAAATTCTAATAAAATAGAACGAGATAATTTATTAGCAATTTTATATTCTTCTATGCTATCATTACATAATGATTTTTCAATTAATTTTTTTGATATTTGGATTGATTCAGTTTATCTGAATAATAATTATCAACTAAATCGGTTTTTAAACGATAAATTAGATTATTTAAACCAGAGTGCCGGAACAACTATAACATTAAAATTGCATTATCTTACACGAACACCTATTAAAAAACCAGAACCTATTTGGTAATCGAGTTTTTTATAAGAAAAGTAAAATTAAAAATTTTATAATTACGAAGTAAAACACGTTAGAAATACATTAAATTTGACTTGTTTAAAAAATTTTATTCAAAATAATATAATAGATTATGTCAAACACTCAATCCGTTAAAGCTAGATCAAAATATATTCGTATGTCTCCACACAAAATTCGACGAGTTATAGATCAATTACGTGGCCGTTCATATCAAGAAGCATTAATGATTCTTGAATTTTTACCCTATGATGCCAGTGGTCCTATTTGGCAAGTTATACATTCAGCAGCATCAAATGCTAAACATAATTATGGTTTAGACAAAAAAAAATTAGTTGTTGATCAGATTTTTGCAGATGAAGGACCAAAAATTAAACGTATTCGCGCACGTGCACAAGGACGAGCTTATAAAATTTTAAAACCTACTTGCCATATTACAGTAGTGTTAACAGAAACAAACTAAAAATTAAATATTAAACTTACTTGAAAAAGGATTAATTCTATGGGGCAAAAAACACATCCTTTAGGATTTCGATTAGGAATTACACAGGAACATAAGTCAACATGGTATGCGAACTTTAATCAATATGCACAGATTTTACAAGAAGATGATAAAATTCGTACATATTTGAGTACTATATCTAAGACTAACAGTATTTCAAATATTCGTATTAATCGAAATAGTTTAAATGATCAAATTCAGCTAAATATTGAAACAGGTAAACCTGGAGTTTTGATTGGTGAACTTGGAACAGGTCTTGAAAACTTATTAAATAATGTAAAAAAAATTTTACCACCAAATCGACAATTAACAATTAATGTTTTTGAAGTAGAACAAGTAGATTTAAACGCGGCACTTTTAGGTGATTTAGTTGTTGAACAATTAGAAAAACGGATAGCATTTCGTCGTGCTATTAGAGAAGCTTTACAACGAGCACAAAAACAAAATGTTAATGGAATTAAAATCCAAGTTTCTGGACGTTTAAATGGTGCAGAAATGGCAAGAACTGAATGGATTCGTGAAGGTCGGGTACCTTTACAAACGCTACGTGCAGATATTGATTATGCAACAAGAGAAGCACACACAATTTATGGAATTTTAGGAATCAAAGTTTGGTTATTTAAAAATGAAATTTTAACAAAATAGAATTTTTTGTTATTCAAATTAATGTAAATTTATAAAAATAATAGTAATTATGTTAAGTCCGAAAAGAACAAAATATCGAAAATATCATCGAGGACGCATGAAAGGCAAAGCAACTAAAGGAAATGCAATCTGTTTTGGTAGTTTTGGATTACAAGCTTTGGAACCTACATGGATCACAGCTCGTCAAATTGAAGCAGCACGTCGTACAATTACTCGATATACAAAACGTGGTGCTAAATTATGGATCAGAATATTCCCAGATAAAAGTGTTACAGCAAGAGCAGCTGAATCTCGTATGGGTTCAGGTAAAGGTGCTGTTGATTATTGGGTTGCTGTTGTTAAACCTGGAACAATTTTATTTGAAATTAGTTCAGTTCCAGAAGAAGTTGCTAAAGCCGCATTAAGTTTAGCTTCATATAAATTACCATTAAAAACAAAATTTATTATTAAAGATACGATAGAATAATTTATGAGTTTATCTAAATTTGCTGATATTATTTCTTTTTCAAATAAAGAAATAGCGGAAGAAATTATAAAAACTGAAACTGAAATTTTTAATTTACGTTTTAAGAAGGCAACTCGTCAAAGTTTTAAATCAAATGAACTAAAAAATGCCAAACGGAAATTAGCACAATTAAAAACTCTTTTGGGAATAAGATTGGACGAAAACGAAAGTAATAAAGAAAATAGCGTCAACCAATTAATTCCAAATTAAAAACCGATTAGTAAAATTCAAGGAGTTTTAAATGCCCGTAAAACAACAAATTGGTGTGGTTATTAGTAATAAAATGCAAAAAACAATAGTAGTAAAAATTGAAAATAGATATCCACATCCTATCTATTCAAAAACAATGTTAAGAACTAAACAGTACTTAGCACATGACGAATTAGAAGAATGTAATATTGGTGATCAAGTATTAGTTCAAGAATGTCGTCCACTAAGTAGACGAAAACATTGGAAATTAGTCAAGATTATTTCAAAATCATCGTTAATTTAGTTAAAAAGTACTTTTATGATTTATCCTCAAACAATGTTAACAGTAGCAGATAATACTGGTGCAAAAAAAATTATGTGTATTAGGGTTCTAGGTGGTAATAAAAAATATGCTGAAATTGGTGATACAATTATCGCAGTAGTTAAAGAAGCTATTCCAAATATGCCAATTAAGCGTTCGGATGTTATTAGAGCAATTATTGTTCGAACACGAAAAACGATCCGTCGTTCGGATGGGATGTATATTAGATTTGATGATAATGCTGGTGTAATTGTAAATATGGATAATAATCCCAGAGGAACACGTGTTTTTGGGCCTGTAGCTCGAGAAATTCGTGATAAAAATTTATCAAAAATTGTATCTTTAGCACCGGAGGTTTTATAAAGAATGAGCCAATCAAACATGCCGATCGCAGTGGGAGATACTGTAACAATTATTTCGGGCTTTCATAAAAATGAAAGCGGAGAGGTTTTAAACATAAATAAAAAAACAGGAAAAATTATTGTAAAAGGTATTAATTTTAAATTTAAACACATTAAACCCAGAACTGAAAATGAAGTTGGTGAGATAAAACAATTCGAAGCACCAATTCATCATTCAAATGTTAAATTATCTAATTAAAAAATAATATGCTAAATCAACATTCAATAGAAGAAATTGCTGAAATTCATAGCTTGTTAGATGGAATCAAACAAGAGTACGAAAATGGAATTAAACCAATTATTCTGAAAAATAGTCCTGATTTATTCAAGAATGCACATACAGTACCAAAACTTAAAAAAATACAAATTAATCGTGGTCTTGGTTTATCAGCACAGAACACAAATGTCTTGAAAAAAAGTATTGAAGAATTTGAGAAAATTACAGGTCAAAAGCCTATTTTAACAAAGTCTAAAAAAGCGATTGCTACCTTTAAAATTCGTGAAGATATGGAATTAGGCTTAACCGTAACACTACGCGGTCAAAAAATGTACACATTTTTAACAAAATTAATTTTCTTTACATTCTCTCAAATTCGTGATTTTAGAGGCTTATCATTACGAAGTTTCGATAAAGCAGGTAATTTTACGTTTGGTTTAAAAGAACAATTAATTTTTCCAGAAATTGATTATGATGATGTAGATCAAACACAAGGTTTTACAATTACAATTGTTTTAGAAAATTGTTTACCAAAATATCGTTCAACAACAATGGATCGGATTTTAAATGGAATGATTCTTTTTAAATTTTTGCGTTTTCCATTAAATGATAGTGGATATTATGATAAATATTCCTCATTTTCAGAAATTAATCGTGTCTGGGATCGCAAACGTCATTTAAAACGAAAACGTTGGTCTCAAGAATAAATTGAAGAAAATAAAAATTTAGAAGGAGTAAAATGTGGTAACAGATAATATCTCAGATATATTAACGAGAATTAGAAATGCTAATATGGTGAAACATCAAATTGTTCAAATACCTGCGACAAAAATGTCATTAGCAATAACAATAATATTAAAAGAAGAAGGGTTTATTGAAAATTTTGAAAATTTTGATGAAAATCAAAAGAAGTATTTATTAATTTCATTGAAGTATCTTGGAAAAGAGCGTCAACCAGTAATTTCAAAATTAGAAAGAATTAGTAAGCCAGGTTTAAGAGTTTACGCCAATTCAAAAAAACTACCAACTGTTTTAAATAATTTAGGCATTGCTATTATTTCAACATCGCAAGGAGTAATAACAAATTTAAAAGCTAAAGAATTAGGTATTGGTGGTGAAGTTTTATGTTATATATGGTAAAATAAGGAGTTGCTATAATGTCACGTATCGGAAAGTTACCTATACAAATACCAAATGATGTTGATATTAATTATACCAATTCAGAAATTACTGTTAAAGGTAAATTTGGTAATTTAGGAATAAAGATTCCTGATAGTATCGAAATTATGCAGAATGAAGATACTATAAATGTTAGTTTAAAAGAAAACACGCGAAGTACAAGAGCTCTTCATGGATTATACAGAAGTTTAATTAATAATATGATTCTTGGGGTCTCTAAACAATTTGAGTTAACACTAATTTTGAAAGGTGTAGGTTATCGAGCAGCTGTTCAAGGTAACGAAATAAGTTTAAATTTAGGATATAGCCATCCTGTTAAAATTGAGATTCCAAAAACTGTTACAGTTGAAGTTGTTCAAAATACAACAATTAATTTAAAATCGTGTGATAAAGAATTATTAGGTTTATTTGCTGCCAATATTCGTTCGTGGAGACGTCCGGAACCGTATAAAGGAAAAGGAATTCTTTACAAAAATGAGGAAATTCTTCGTAAAGCAGGTAAATCTGGGAAATAATTTTTCAATGAAAATACTATAAAATTATTTTTGAAAAATTTTAGATAGTTAAATGCTATTTTAATATTTAAACTTAAAAATTAGAATTATGAAATTCTCAAAACAAGCTTTATTAAAGTTAAAAAATAAAAATAAACGTTTAAAACCAACGAAATATAAAATTCTTAAACGTAATACATTAAGAGGTCGTATTAAAGGTACAAGTCAAAGGCCACGATTATCGGTATATCGGTCCAATAAAAATATTTATGCTCAAATCATTGATGACACAACATCAAGAACTCTTGTATCTTGTTCAACATTAGATCGCGCTATAAAATTAGAAGTTGAAAATGGTAACACATGCCTAGCTTCAAAACTTATGGGTAAAAAATTAGCAGAATTAAGTAGCAAAAAAAATATTACAAAAATTGTTTTTGACCGTGGACCATATTTATATCATGGACGTGTAAAAGCTTTAGCGGATGGTGCTAGAGCTGGTGGTCTTCAATTTTAATTCAACATTTAGAAAAAAAGGTAGCAAAATCAAAAAAGTTTTATGAGTAGTGATTTAAAACAACTAAATAAATTGAAAAAAAATTCGCGACGTAATAATCAATCACAGGAACCTAAATTTGTAGAACGACTAATCAAAATTAGTCGAATTTCAAAAGTAACAAAAGGTGGTAAAAAATTAAGTTTCCGTGCAATTGTTGTTCTTGGTGATGAAAATGGTAAAGTTGGTGTTGGTGTTGCAAAAGCAGATGATGTTGTAAATGCTTTTAAAAAAGCAAAAACAGATGGTCGAAAAAATTTAATAAGTCTTCCTTTAACTAAAGCATTAAGTATTCCACATGATGTCATTGGTCAATTTGGCGCTTGTAAAATTATTATGAAACCCGCTATTGAAGGGTCAGGGGTTATTGCGGGTGGAGCAGTTCGTATTGTTTTAGAAGTTGCAGGGGTTAAAAATGTTATTGCAAAACAATTAGGTTCAAACAATTTATTAAATAATGCACGAGCAACGATTTGTGGATTAGAACAATTAACAACAAAAGCTGAAGTTTCAAAAAAACGAAATTTGAATTTAAACTAAAACAATCACTCACAATAAGATAATAATTATATAATTGAATTCAAAACAAAAAAGTGAAAATTCTTAATAATATAAGTCTTCGTATTATTTTACAACGTTTATTAATTAGTTTAGCTGTCATTTTATTTATTCGGATTGGAAGTTTTCTACCAATTCCAGGAATAAATCATACTGATTTGGCGCTTTATATTCAAAATAACCCATTTGCAAAAAACCTTGTAAGTACTTTTTCAGGAAAAGACACATTTGTAATTGGACTTTTTACATTAAGTATTTTTCCTTATATTAATGCTTCCATTTTTATTCAGCTGATAGTTGCCTTTTCTCCCTCTCTTTCAAAATTACAAAAAGAAGGTGATTTAAATGCACGGCGATCATTAAATCGACTAACACGATTTGTAACATTAATTTGGGCAATTATTCAAAGTGTTGGATTAGGACTTTATTTAAGACCTATATTATTTAATTGGAATGTCCAATTACTTTTTGAGATTGTGGTATGGTTAACTACTGGTGCAATGATTGTATTATGGTTAAGTGAACTAGTTACAGATTATGGATTAGGAAATGGGGCTTCGTTACTTATCTATACAAATATTGTCTCAAGTTTTCCTAATCTTTGTAAAACATTAATAAGTGAAAACGTTGACAATTGGACGCTATCATCAATAACGATTATTAGTAGTTTACTTATTCTTTCATTATGTGGAATTGTACTCTTACAAGAAGGGGTAAGAAGGATTCCAATTCTATCCTCAAAACAATTGAATCAACGGCGTGGGGGGTTCTCAAATTTAATTAATAATTATATACCAATCAGATTAAATCAAGCTGGTGTTATGCCAATTATTTTAACAACTACAGTTTTGGTTCTTCCCGGTTATATTAGTAATTTAGGTTTATTACCACAATTAAATTTACCAATTAGTGGTATATTTGCAAAAATACTATATTGGATATTTTATTTCGGATTAATACTATTATTTAGTTCGTTCTATTCAACAATTGTTTTAAACCCTAAAGATATAGCAGATCAATTACAAAAAATGGCCGTAACAATTCCAGGAATTAGACCTGGTGTTCAAACTACTTTTTATTTAAAAAAAGTAATGAATAGATTAACAGTTTTAGGTGCATTTATTTTAGCCTTATTAGCTACTCTTCCAAATATAATTGAAATTATATTACAAATTTCAAGTTTAAATGGTTTAAGTACAACTTCGCTATTAATTATGGCAGGGGTTTTAGTAGATCTTTCAAAGGAAGTTGATGATATTATATACTCAAATATTTATAAAAAAAAGAACATTTAAATTATAACTAAAATTTACAATGAAAGTTCGTCCATCCGTTAAAAAAATGTGTGATAAGTGCCGAGTAATTAAACGGCATGGTAGAATCATGGTCATTTGTTCAAACCCAAAACATAAGCAACGCCAAGGATAATAGTTAAAAGGAGTTAAGATAATGGTTAGATTAGTTGGTGTAGATTTACCAAGAAATAAAAGAATAGCGTATGCTCTTACAGCTATTCATGGAATTGGTCTTGCTTCGGCTAAAAAAATTATCGAAGTAGCAAATATTAGTTCTGAAACAAGAACAAATGATTTAACCACAGAAGATACGGTTGCTTTACGACAAGCAATTGAAAATGTTGAATTAGAATTAAAATTAGAAGGTGATCTTCGAAGATTTAATGGTTTAAATATAAAACGATTAAATGAAATTAATTGTCATCGTGGAAAACGACATCGTAATAGTTTACCAGTTCGTGGCCAACGCACAAGAACAAATGCTCGAGCAAGACGTGGTTCCAAAAAAACTGTTACAAACAAGAACAAATAAAAGTATTTGTATTAATGATTAAAGTCTTATTTTAATATGGTTCAAACAAATAAAAAAGTCACAAACAAAAGAGATAAAAGTAATTATATTAAAGGAATTGTTCATATTCACTCAACCTTTAATAATACTATCATAACAATTACGAATTTAGTTGGAGATACTGTTTCATGGGCTTCTGCTGGAAGTGCGGGTTTTAAAGGTGCTCGAAAAAGTACGCCTTTTGCGGCTCAAACTGCGGCAGAAAAAGCCGCACTTGATGCAATAAGTACTGGCATGAAAAGTGTTCATATTTTAGTTAAAGGACAAGGTTCGGGTCGTGAAACAGCAATACGTGCGATTGAATCTGCAGGATTTGAAATAAGCTCAATAGAAGATATTACAGCAATACCGCATAATGGATGTCGACCACCAAAAAAACGTCGTGTTTAATTCTTAAATTATTAATCAATTTTTAATACTTTGACATGAACAATCTATATTTTAAACCGCTAAAATCGGAAAAACTTCAATCAGGTGTTTGCTATGGACAATTTTTAATAAACGAATTAGAACCTGGACAAGGAATAACTGTCGGTAATCAGTTAAGACGAGTTTTATTAGGTGATTTAGGAGGATCTGCGATATCTGCTGTTCGCATTGTTGGAATTAGACATGAATTCGCGACGATTCCTGGAGTTCGAGAAGATATTCTCGAAATATTATTAAATCTTAAAGGTATTATTATTAAAAGTAATACGACTGATACAAAATTTGGTCGTTTAAAAGTACAAGGGCCTCTAGTTGTCACCGCGGACTTAATAGATTTACCAGCTGGATTAGAAATTATTAATTTAAATCATTATATCGCAACAATTTCAACTTCAATAAATTTAGAAATTGAATTTAAGATTGAATATGGGACAGGTTATAAATTAGCTTCTCAAATTTTTGCCGAAGAGGACAAAAATTTTTTACAAATTGATAGTATATTTATGCCTGTTCAAAAAGTAAATTTTAAAATTGAAAGTGTTTACGATAATGCAAATTCTATTACCGAAAGATTATTTATTGAAATTTGGACTAATGGAAGTATACAACCAATAGAAGCATTAAAAAAAGCTTGTCAAATTATTATTAAATTATTTACCTCTTTGATTGAAACAAAAACCAGTCAAGAAATAATAGAACCCAAACAGAATAATGGTTCACTAAGTATTGAACCATATACAAATATTGCTATTGAAGAATTACAATTATCCGTTCGAGCATATAATTGTTTAAAAAAAGCAAAAATTAATACAGTTGGGGACTTATTACAATATTCTCCAGAACAATTACAAGAACTTAAAAACTTTGGTCGAAAATCGGCCGATGAAGTTTTTTCTACATTAAAAAACAAATTAAATATTATTCTGAAAAAAAGTGTTCAGAATGATTAATTTAATATTTCTATTAAATATTAATTAAAGAAAAAAATTATGAATTCTTTAAACAAAACATTTTTACCAAGTTCGAAATATGAAACTCGAAACTGGCTAATTATTGATTGTAAAAATGAAAAATTAGGTCGTTTAGCAACAATTATTGTATCATTATTGAAAGGAAAAATTAAACCACATTATTACCCAGCAACCGATATTGGTGATTATATAATTTTGATAAACGCTAATTCAATTATTGTCAATAAAAATAGTAAACACTATATTGTAAATAATCCTGGACGTCCTGGTCATTCGTTAAAAATTAAAAATGCAATAGATTCGCTTCCAAAATTTACAATTGAACGAGCAGTTAAAGGAATGTTATCAGCAACAGAAACAAAACGCTTAATGAGACGATTAAATATTTATAATGATGAGATTCATCCTCATGCAGCTCAAAATCCAATTAAATTGGATATTACAAATATGTCATTGGATAATATCAGTATATAAATATATTTACTATTGTCGTACAAAAAAATTTACAAACTACGTACTAATTAAAGTTAAAATTCTATGAATACTAATACAAATTTAGTTTTCCAAAAAAATAATATTGGACTTGGAAAGCGTAAACAGGCGGTTGCCCGAGTTTTTTTAATTCCGGGTGAAGGTAATATTATTATCAATAAAGTTCCAGGAGAAAAATATTTACAATATAATGATACCTATTTAGGTATGGTAAAAGCTCCTTTAGAAAAATTGCAATTAGAAAATCAATTTGATATTATTGCATTAGTAAAAGGTGGTGGTTTAACTGGTCAAACAGAAGCCATTCAGTTAGGTGTTGCTAGATTACTATGTAAAATTGAAACTACAAGTCGTCCAATATTAAAACCATATGGATTCTTAACACGTGATGCACGGATTAAAGAACGTAAAAAATATGGTTTACGAAAGGCAAGAAAAGCCCCACAATATTCGAAACGTTAATATTATAAATAGAGAAATAATATGCCAAAATCTGATATACACCCGAAATGGTTTAATGATACTCAAATACTTTGTGATGGAAAACCACTTTGTTTACTTGGGTCTACAAAACGCGAATTACAAATTGATATTTGGTTAGCAAATCATTCTTTTTACACGGATTCTTTAGTTATGGTTGACAGTGAAGGACGTGTCGAAAAATTTATGAAAAAATATCAATTAGATTCCAATGGTTAAGAAAAAATAGATTATATTCAAAAACTAAGCATATGCCAACAATACAACAATTAGTCCGTTCAAGACGAATCCAAATAAAAAAGAAGACTAAATCTCCCGCTTTAGTAAAATGTCCACAACGACGAGGCGTTTGTACTCGTGTTTATACCACAACTCCAAAAAAACCAAACTCTGCAATTCGAAAAGTGGCCCGAGTTCGTTTAACATCAGGATTCGAAGTTACAGCTTATATTCCAGGAATTGGTCATAATTTACAAGAACATTCCGTTGTTTTAATTCGTGGTGGAAGAGTTAAAGATTTACCGGGTGTTCGATATCATATTATTCGTGGTGCATTAGATACTGGTGGTGTAAAAGATAGAACTCAGGGTCGTTCAAAATATGGTGTGAAAAAACCAAAAGGTGATAAATAAAAATTACAAATATGGAATAAATAATTATGTCTCGTCGAAATATATCAAAAAAACGATTCCCGCAACCTGATTCACTATACAATAGTTATCTTGTAAGTTTATTAATTTCAAGAATTTTAAAATCAGGTAAAAAAAACTTAGCTAAAAATATTGTTTATCAAGCTTTTGAAATCATTAAAAAAAAAACTGATCAAGATCCTTTAACAGTTTTTGAAAAAGCAATCCAAAATGCAAGTCCACTTGTTGAAGT
>JAVCKV010018244.1:0-25519 GCA_032274145.1 Herpochondria borealis | reverse complement strand
AATGTTGCTTTGAATTTCCCTGAGACAGCTGATGACTCTATAGTTATCACAAATGAGCAAGGGAAAAGTGTTTTAGAGATTGAACGAAAAGGCAAGGTTAATAAAGAGCCTCAATTCATTGAGTCATTAATTAAAAACTATGGTCAATTTTCAGGGAAAAACTTTCCAACACTATTAATGCCTCTTATGGAGAAACATGGGGTCAAAAATAATATCTACGGCTACGGGTCTTTAGGGTTGAGCTATTCTTTTAAAATATCCACGCCAAATAACATGCTCCCTATTTTCTATATTAAATCTAAAAACTGGAAGCCTTTATTTCCAAGAAGGGCAAATATTGGAATGGATGAAGCTCGACAATTTAAAAAAGAGATTGCCTTTTATATCGGCATATGCAATAAACTAGCAATAGATTTATATACAGGAAAATCTATAATCAAAAAAAAACATTTATGAAAAAAGTAGTAACTTTTGGAGAAATCATGTTACGATTGACTCCTCCAGGTTGGAAAAGGTTTTCACAAGCCAGTTCTTTTGACGTAATTTATGGCGGTGGTGAAAGTAATGTTGCTGTTACACTAGCCAATTATGGAATACCTACTGAATTTGTAACAAGACTTCCACAAAATGATATTGGGGAATGTGCATTAATGGAAATGCGAAAGCGAGGGGTAGGCACACAACATATCGTTAGAGGTGGAGAGCGGTTAGGTATTTATTTTTTAGAAATAGGAGCGGTAAGTAGAGGAAGTAAGGTAGTCTATGATAGAGCGCATTCGGCAATGTCGACTATACAAGCTGGTATGGTAGATTGGGAAGAAATATTTAAAGATGCTGATTGGTTTCACTGGACAGGAATTACTCCAGCGATTTCTCAAGGTGCAGCTGATGCTTGTTTGGAAGCTATTCAAGTAGCTAACAGAATGGGTGTAACAGTTTCTACCGATTTGAATTATCGAAAAAAACTGTGGAACTATGGAAAGGAACCAGGCGAAGTGATGCCTGCTTTAGTTGCAGGTTGTGATATAATTTTAGGAAATGAAGAAGATGCAGAAAAGCATTTTGGTTTACATCCTGAAGGACTTGATGTAACTGCTGGTCATGAAGTAGATGCTAAATCTTACCTTTCTGTTTTGCAACAATTAATGGAAATGTTTCCTCGTGCAAAGAAAGTAATTACAACTTTAAGAGGCTCGATTAGTGCTTCTCATAATACTTGGTCAGGCGTTTTATATGATGGCAAGACTTTGTATGAAGCACCGACTTACCAAATTACTCACATCGTAGATAGAGTAGGAGGTGGTGATAGTTTTATGGGAGGATTGATTTACGGTTTGCTAAATTATCCTGATGATGACCAAAATGCATTGAATTTTGCAGTGGCAGCATCTTGTTTAAAACACACTATTTACGGAGATGCTAATTTATCAACTGTAGATGAGGTAGAGAAATTGATGAGCGGTGATGCAAGTGGTAGAGTTGCACGCTAAATAAAATGGATTAAGGATTTAAAATTAAGGATTATGGATTCCTTCAAATTTGTTAAAGATTGAGGATGTCCATAATCCTTAATCTTGAATCCATAATCTTATTTTTTTTCAAATAAAAATAAAAATGGCTAGATTTAATAGAATAGAAGTAGCACAAAAAATGAAGGAACAAGGAATGGTTCCTCTTTTTTATAATGCAGATATCGAAGTTGCAAAACGATTGTTACAATCTCTTTATTCAGGAGGGGCAAGACTTTTGGAATTTACTAATCGAGGTGATTATGCGCACGAAATTTTTGCGCAGCTTTATAAATTTGCAGCAAAGGAAATGCCTGATATGATAATGGGTGTTGGGTCTGTTACAGACGGAGGTACTGCAAGTTTGTATATGCAGTTGGGTGCCAACTTTATTGTAACACCAGTCTTACGGGAAGACATTGCAATTGTTTGTAATCGAAAAAAAGTACTCTGGTCTCCTGGTTGTGGAACATTGACGGAGATTTGTCGAGCTGAGGAATTGGGTTGTGAAATTGTCAAATTATTTCCAGGAAGTATTTATGGACCTAAATTTATCAAGTCTATTAGAGGTCCACAACCTTGGACGAACATTATGCCAACAGGTGGAGTTTCCCCTGATTATGATAACCTAAAAGGTTGGATTGATGCAGGTGCATATTGTGTTGGAATGGGTTCTAAATTAATGGTCAAAGATGGAGATGGAAATTTTGAATTTGCAAAAATAGAAAAATTGACAACCGAAGCTTTGAGTACGATTCAAAAGATTAGAGGAAATAAAGTATAGGGATTTCTTAGAAAAAGCGGTGGTTTTTTGAACGACATCAATTCACAGAATAACAAATCAATTTTTTAGAAATATAAGTATGGAAGACTGATGTGTTCTTCAGTGAATTGATGTGGTTCAAAAATTAAGTTTTATTATTGTTCATTGCATTAAAATTCACAACATCTTCAAGGTGTTTGTGCATTAACGAACTTGCTTTTTTAGGATCTTGTTTTATGATAGCATCTAGAATTTTTTGATGTTCTTTGAGGGCTTTAAATTCTGTTTGATCATCACAAACTTTATAGGTAATAAAATTTTTAACAATGTCAGGTGTAATGATCAACATTAAAGATTTCAGGACTGTATTTTTACTAGCTTCTGCTATTTTTAAATGAAACATTAAATCCTCTTCGACAGCATTTTCCTTATTCTTTACTTTGATTTCATATGCAAGGAGGGCTTTTTTGATTTCATCAATATCAGTGTCATTTCTTCTTTCAGCAGCTAATTGTGCAGCATTGGTTTCTAGGAGAACTCTAGTTTCTACTAAGGAGGCAAAATCACTAGTTTCTAATTTTAAAACATCAGTGATTAAACCTTCTAAAGCTATTAGTCCAATACCCGCGACGACCGTACCACTTTGAGGAAGCGTTTTTAGAATACCATAAAATTCTAATTTTTGAATAGCCTCCCGAACAGAAGTTCTTCCTACGCCCAATTTTTCAGCTAGTTTTCTTTCTGAGGGCAACCGATCTCCAGGGTTTAATTGACCTGAAGTAATTAAACTTCGAATTTGTTTAATAATTTTATCGACAGGAGCTTCTTGTTTAAGTGGAGAAAAATTTTCTAACATGTTTAGACTAGAGTATTGATTAATCAATCATTTTATCAAAAAACAAACAAAATAGATTTGATTGAGAGTTATAGATCAGTTTACAATCTGCAAAAGTACTATTTTTAGTAGAAAGTTTTTTTAATGGACTTTTACCATTAGAGAAATGCTTTTGAGAATTAGGTTTTTAGATAGTTTTTCTTTGAAAATCAGCATGATTTCGAGTATAGAACACCTGATTTATATAGTCAAAGTCTACTCCTTGATTCGCATGAAATTCTTAATTTAATAATGTCCGACTACTTATGTCTATAAATCTTCAACGAAAAACAATTTCAACAAATAATTAAACAAAATACATCATGAAATCTAACTTAAACGCTTACATTATTTTCTCTTTTGCTATACTGCTTATGGTGAGTTGTGGAAGTCAAAAGTCTTCAAGTGAAAAGAAAGAGAAAGACAATAAAATTGATTTAACTCATTGGAAAATTACCATACCTACTGCAAGACCAGATGGAAAAGCTTTTGAAGTTAGTCCACCTGATATATTCGATTATGCAAATAATGATGCATTAAAAGAATTCATGTACAAAGATCCAAAAGACGGAGCAATCGTTTTTCATGCTTATCCGTCAGCGACTACAGCAAATACCAAGTACTCTAGATCAGAGCTTCGGGAACAAATGGAATCAGGGAGTAACGCTAGAAACTGGACCTTTAAAGAAGGAGGACGAATGAAAGTTAAAATGTCTGTTGCAGATGTCTCTAAAGATGACAATGGAAAAGAGCATAAAGTTATCATTGCACAAATTCACGGAAGACTTACTAATGAGCAAAAGAAATTAATTGGTCAAAAAGATAACAATGCTCCTCCAATTCTTAAAATCTATTATGATAAAGGAAAGGTAAGGGTGAAGACCAAGAAACTAAAAAATAAGAATGCTACTGACTTGGAGATATTGGATAAAAAAGCATGGACGGATGACAATGGATATAATTTTGATACACGAGTGGAAAATGGCAAGAGATTTACATTGGAAGTCATTGTTGAAGAAGGTCGTATGGAGATAGTTATGAATGGTTTTGAACGGACAGTTTACAAAGGGATAGATATGGATAGATGGGGCGTCTTTGAAAACTATTTCAAAGTTGGAAATTATTTACAAACTAGAGATAAAGGAGCCTTCGCAAAGGTCAAAATATATGAGTTGGAAGTGAGTCATTAATTCGAAATGCGAACCAAGAGTTGAAGGTGAAATGTATTGTTTAAATCATAGTTGTTTTAAACAATACATTTCCAAACTCTTGATTCGCATTTGAATTTAAATTGGACAATCAATTAGCCAACATTACCTCATCTAAAAGAGTCCACTAATATTTCCTTTATCATCAATATCAATCAACTCAGAAGAAGGTGTTGCTGGCAAGCCAGGCATCCGCATAATCGTACCTGTGATTGGGACTAAGAACCCAGCACCAGCAGCAATTTCAATTTCTCTGACCGTTACAATGAAATCTTTTGGCCGACCTAATAACTTAGGATTATCGGATAAAGACTTTTGAGTTTTTGCGATACAAATTGGTAGATGCTCCAAGTTGAGTCTTTTGATTTTTCGGAGATTAGCTTTTGCTTTAGTAGTGTATTCAACTCCTTTCGCGCCATAAATTTTGGTCGCTACCGCTTCTATTTTTTCCTCAACACTCCATTTCCAATCATAGATAGGCGTAAATTTCTTCTTAGTATTATCAGCTACTTCTGCGACGGCTTTGGCTAAATCAACAGCACCTTTTCCACCTTTACCCCAAATATCAGCAACGACAGCTTTGATACCCATCGCTTCACATTTTGCTTTGATAACATTTATTTCTGCGGCAGTATCCGTTGCAAATTTATTGATAGCAATAACAGGAGTGATTCCAAATTGAAGCACGTTTTCGATATGTTTTTCTAAATTTTCTAACCCTGCTTTTACGGCTTTGACATTTGATTTTTTGAGATTTTTCAAATCACCGCCACCATGATATTTTAAGGCTCGCACAGTAGCAACTAAAACAATTGCTTTGGGAGAAAGACCAGCACTCACACATTTGATATCTAGAAATTTCTCAGCACCGAGGTCAGCTCCAAAACCAGCTTCTGTAACGACATAGTCAGATAGAGACATTCCCATGCGAGTTGCAATTACACTGTTAGTACCTTGAGCGATATTGGCAAAAGGTCCACCATGAATGATGGCAGCGTTACCTTCAATCGTTTGTACGAGGTTAGGTTTGATGGCATCTTTTAGTAAAGCAGTCATCGCACCATTTGCTTTTAAGTCTCTTGCATAAATTGGTTTTTTATCAAAAGTAAAACCAATGAAAATATTTCCTAATCGTTTTTTTAAATCGGGTAAATCATCTGATAAACAAAGTATCGCCATAATCTCAGAGGCAGCAGTAATATCAAAACCAGTCTCTCTAGGAATTCCAGAACCAGTCCCACCCAAACCAACGACTACATTTCTTAAGGCACGATCATTCATATCCATTACCCGTTTCCAAACAACAGTTCTTGAATCAATATTGAGCGATCTCGTTTTGCTCTGAAGATTATTATCAATTAAGGCAGCCAATAAATTATGTGCCTTTTCGATGGCTGAAAAATCACCTGTAAAATGAAGATTGATATCTTCCATCGGAAGGACTTGTGACCAACCTCCTCCAGTTGCACCACCCTTAATTCCAAATACAGGCCCTAAAGAAGGTTCCCGTAAAACTACTGTTGTCTTTTTGCCGATTTGATTCAATCCTTGAGTCAGACCAATTGACATGGTCGTCTTACCTTCACCAGCAGGGGTAGGAGAGATGGCAGAAACGAGAATTAACTTGCACTTACGGATATTACTTTTTTTGATTAAAGAGAGCGGTAGTTTGGCTTTGTATTTTCCATACAATTCTAATTGGTCTTCTTTAATTTTTAATTGCTTAGCTATTTTTTGGATTGGTTGAAGTTTTATCGAACGAGCGATTTTTATATCTGAATTCATAAGTTGGAATTTTTTGTAAAAATAAAAAAAAGCAAATTAATATTTATTTAACGGTAGTTGTCAGAATTGTGTTTTTGACTGAAGGCCGAAATGCAACAAAAAGCTAACTATAGCATACAACATAGTTAGATGCTGTAATTAGTAACAAGTCTATTGATAGCAACACATTATTTATACGTAAATAACTAATACGTTGTTTTCAGGATTAATTATAGAAATGTTATACTTAGATTCCTATTTTCAGTAACTCAACGTTCATTTTCCTGAATACAAAATTAGAAAATGATAGAATTCTTAGAATTTTTGTAATTTCGAAGTAAAATAGAAAATATCCCATTAATTATTACGACAAATGCTAGTTGCAAACCTTTATAATACATTCACGACTTGGCTTAACGTTCAGTTTTTTCAAAAAAAGCTGAATACTCCTATGGGGTATATTTTGATGTTAACCATTGCCTTCTTTATGGCATTTGTTCTAGCTAATCTAGGATTCAAATACGGTGTGTTGGTTTTGGTAGGGGTGTTAGGATTACCGATGTTTGGAGCATGTCTTTTCAATCTGCATTTTGGTCTCGTTTTTATTCTTTTCGTCTCTTTTATGGTAAATTTTGTCAAAAAGTATGTCAATGCCCCCTTGGGTATTGCTCAAGATGCTTTGATATTTATCATGTTTTTTACAGTAATTGTAAATCAAGTTCAAGAGAGAGATCTCAAATGGGCAAAGCATCCGATTAGTTTTTATATCGTTATTTGGATTGCCTATAACGCGATTCAAGGAATTAACCCAGTAGCTGCCTCTCAATTAGCATGGGTTTATACCGTTCGTAGTGTGGCAGGGCTTATTTTACTATATTTTATAGCTTGTTATACTTTGAATAGTAAGAAGATTATTTTCCAAACCTTTAAGATTATCATGCTCTTTTGTTTTGCATCGGCCGTCTATGGTTTAAAGCAAGAATGGATTGGATTTAGTAATACCGAACTAGCTTGGTTATATTCTAATCCTCATACTTTAGAGTTGTTTTTTCAATGGGGACGATTGCGTATATTCTCTTTCTTCTCAGATCCTACCACTTATGGTATTTTGATGGCGTATGTAACAGCTATTTGTGGCGTATTGGTATTTGGACCATGGTCCAATAAACATAAAGCATTTGCAGTAGTATGCGCTGGATCATGCATGTTGGCCTTAGGGTACGCAGGATCTCGTACACCAGTAGTTTTAATACCTGTTGGCGTTATTTTTTACGCAGTATTAAACTTCAAGAAAGAGATTCTAATTGCCTGTGGATTTTTCTTTGTTTTACTAGCTGGTTTTGCTTTGAAACCATCTTCTAATGCAGTACTATTTAGACTTCAATCTGCTTTTAGTACCTCTAGTAGTGATGTAGTTGATGTACGGATGAAAAATCAGGCATTGATTCAACCTTACATTCAAAGCCATCCTTTTGGAGGTGGATTAGGAAGTACAGGATTGTGGGGAAGACGATTTACGCCAGGGACATTCCTTTCAAAATTTGATCACGATAGTGGATTTGTAAGACTTGCTGTTGAAGTAGGTTGGATAGGATTGATTCTATATATGATTTTTATATATCAAGTAATGAAATGGGGAGTGTATTACTATTTTAGGGTGAAAGATCCATATATAAAAAATATTTATCTTTGTATCAATACGGCATTCTTTATGCTAGTAATAGCTAGTTACCCTCAAGAAGCTATTCTCCAATTGCCGACGAGTATAATTTTTTATTTATTCTTGGCTACAATAGTACGATTAAAGGATTTTGATGAAAATTTCATGGAAAAACCTGATACTGTTCAACAAGATCAAGAAGAACCAGCTCAACTGAATACATCAGCAGTTAAGTAAAATCTTCAAAATAATAACAACTTTCATTTACTCTCCAAAATGGAGTTAATAATTAGCGTTCCAATTTCCTTTTTCCTTATTAAAATATTATAGATATAATATCTTTGCATATTTATTATTTAAAAAAGATATAATCTAATATAAAATGGGTTCAACCGTAGCTTGTATTAGCTATGTTATCAATAGAAGAAATATTTGAACATTACAAAATTTATTAAAAAATGAATGACTTAAAAGGTTGCTTAGTGATACTTTTGTTATTAAGCTTTTCCCTTCCAAATTTCGCACAAACAGTAGATTTCGATAGAGTAGTAACCCCTTCAGAAATGGGGACTCGAGATTTTAAAGAATTTCTAGTCCAAATCGCATGGATGAATAGTCCTGGTAATGAAGTGTTGGAAATCGAAAAGGAAATTAAAGAATTAGAAGTTAAGACGACTCGTAAAGAGTGGACCAATGATTTACAATTAACTTTTAATATCAATGAGACGCATCTATTTGAAGACGAAGTGCCTGTGAATATAGATGTCCCTCAGGTAACATTATTTCCTAGGTATAATTTTAGTGCGACTTTCAAATTAGGACGTTTCCTAAATCAAAAGCATAATGTTGATATTGCTAAAGAACGAGTGAAAATTGCGGACGCTGATATCAATCAAAAGAAATTGAATGTTCGTATGGAAGTCTTGAAACGTTATGAAGAATTTGAACAACAAGTTGAAATTCTTAAAGCGACTTCAAAAGCGGAAGATGATGCAAGTAGTACTTATACTTTAATTACAGATTTGTTTAAAGTAGATAAAGCAACTGCAGAAGATTATTTAGCGGCTTCTACTTCTTATCACACAGCTGTAGAAAAAAGAATTAGAGCGAATGCAGAAATGAATATCTCTAGATTGCAAGTGGAGGAGATGATTGGAATTTCATTAGACGAAGCGAAGCGATTGAGAAAATAGAATTGGATTTATGATTATGGATTATGGATTCATGATTTCGAAAAAAGTAAAAGCCTTGTTGGAATTCCAACAAGGCTTTTACTTTTTTCAGATAACAGATAACAGATAACAGATATCAATTGAAAATACCATCTCTTTTGAGAATGTCAATGTATTGTTGACTACCTTTTCTGTTGAGGTGTTGGAAATCTGAAAAAGCATCTCTATCCTGAATTGCTTTTGAATAATCGTGAACTTTTAAGCCTGTCAATGTTTCCACTTTCTGGATGAACTCTTTATAATTTACCATCTTATCAGCATACAATGGGAAAAACGGATTGATGACTAATTTGACATTGATACCTTTATCTTTAGCTAATTGAACGGTACCATTTAATTCGTCATAAATGAAATCGATGACTTTATGGTCTTCACTAAAAGGTCCTACAATAGAATCGTGTAACACATCGACTTTTCCAATCAAACCATCAGAAATAACTCTATCATTTAACCATGCTTCGTCGGTATTACTGAGGTACCGAATGGCCCGTTGAAAAATTTCCCCATTGTGTAAAAAGAGATGACTTAGCTTTCCGCCATAATACACATTAGGCACAGCACCTTTTACAACTTCTGATAAACCTTCTGAATAAGGCGTATAAACATTAAACCCTGAAATCAATGTGGTATCAATTCGATTAGTCATCGATACATCTAAGACCAATGTTTTAGGAGTATTATTTTTTTCTAAAAAATCTGCTAACAATACTTTTCCTAAATCTATAGGTAAAGCATTATAACTAAGGTTAAATGTTTTTTTACCAGTGACTTCTTCAATATAAGGTTGGTAAAAATCTAACCCTCTTGAATTTCCCATAAATAATAAATCACAATTTGCCTCGCCTCGATACATTCTAGAATATCGGAATCCGCTTTTATCTATCGCTTGATGAAAAAGGTAACCTCCTAATCTATCTCCAAGAAAGAAAAGTCCAATTAATGCTAATATCCAATAGATTTTTTTCAATGTGTTTTATTTTATTCATCCCCAACTATCTCGAAGGCAGTTCCCCCTTGTAGGGGAGGAGGGGCTAAAATTGAAAATAGATAAAAGAGTTTGATCCGAAAGTTCCAAAAAATGCAATTAGCCATAATACAATAGCAAAAGATACTACTCTAAAGACTGGACTCTTTTGAATCAATTGACTATAGTTAAATTTCAAATCAGAAATTTCTACTAACAATAACATTCCGATTACTATAAATCCTTTTAATGCAATCATCTTGTTCACAATACCACTTGGAGTAAAGTTTTCAAACGAAGCTATTCCCATGATGTAATTGGTGCCAATTTCAAAATCTGGTGCACGGAAATATACCCAAGCCAAACAAGTAAAGAAATAAACAATTACAATGTCTATACCTTGTTGGACAAATTTCGGTAACCGCAATGCAGTCATCAATCTTCCAAATGGAGGACCAGTTTGTCTTTGCACTACAAGATACATTCCATGTAAAAATCCCCAAAATAAATATGCCCATCCTGGACCATGCCACAATCCTCCTAAGAGCATCGTAACCATATTATTCATATAAGTGTATCCTTTAATTGTGTTAGCATCCGATTTTCTCATATAAACGACGGTACCAAGCGTCACCGCCCCAAATACTAAAATCAACCACCACCATTGCGTCAAAATCACTGTGATAATCATTGGAACAAAAATAAAAAAGTACGACCCAAAACTTCCACTTCTACTACCTCCCAAAGGAATGTACAAATAGTCTCTCAACCAACTCGACAAGGAGATATGCCAACGTCGCCAAAACTCACTAAAGTTTTTAGAGAAATAAGGTGTTCTAAAATTATCTGGAAAATCAAAACCAAGTATTCTAGCTAATCCAATTGCTATGTCTGAGTAACCACTGAAATCACAATAGATTTGGAAGGACCAAAATATTAGCCCTATCAAAAGCTGAATAGAAGAATAGCCATCAGGATTAGCAAAACATTGATCAACAAAAGGAGCTAAAGAATCTGCTACAGCTACTTTTTTGAAAAATCCCCAAATCATTTGTCCCATTCCTGAAATCAACCGATCCCATGAAAACTCTCTATCTTTTTGAAATTGTGGTAAAAAATCTGATGCCCGAACGATAGGTCCTGCCACCAATTGAGGAAAGAAAGAAATAAAAGTGGAAAAACGAATGAGATCCCGTTCTACCTTTAATTTTTTATAATAAACATCAATCGTATAACTCATCGATTGGAAGGTATAAAACGAAATTCCAACTGGTATAATAATGTTATCTACATGTTGATCAACAAATTCTCCAAAGGAAATATGGAAAGAATCGACAAAGAAATTGAAATATTTAAAAATGGCAAGGAATCCTAAATTAACCACCATACTTGTGATGAGTAGTCGTTTTCTTTTCTTCGCGTCATCTGTATCGTCTAAAGCAATTCCAACTGTATAATCTATCATTGTCGAAAATGCAATCAATGTTAGAAACCGTGGATCCCACCAGCCATAGAAGAAATAACTTGCTACTAAGCATAACACTAGTCTTGCTTTTCCTTTTACAGAAAAGTACAAAGGCAAGAAAACGCCGAGAAAAATAAAAAATGCTACACTGTTAAAAATCATTCCTTAATTGATTAAGGATTAAAGATTATGGATTATGGATTCCTTCTAATCTTGAATCCTTAATTCATAATCCTTAATCTATAAATATGGTATTAAAGCTTTTTTCCAAATTTGGTATCCTTCGGCATCTAAGTGAATGCCATCTTGAGTCAAACGGGATTTTAGCTTTCCTGTTTCATCTTTAAATAGAGGATGCAAGTTTACGTAAACCAAGTTGAATTTGGAAGCGATGCTTTTTATTTTATTATTTAAAAATAAGATGTCTTCGTTATCTTTTCCACAAGCACGAATATCATTATTTACAGGCAAAAGACTCTGCAAATAAAGTTGAGTCTTGGGAGATTTCTTCTGAATAGTTGCCACAATCTTTGAATAATTATCTAAGATGGTGGCTTTGGAATGAACACTTAAATCGTTGATTCCAATGAGGAGAAAAATCTTTGCAGGTTGGTGCTTGGTGATTTCATCTAGACGCAATAGCATTCCACCTGTCATGTCTCCTGCAATTCCTCTGTTCACCGCTTTATTATTTTCTAAAAGTTCAGACCATTCACAATGTGCGGTCAAACTATTTCCTAAAAAAACAATGGCACTATCTGGCATTGGTAAATCCCTTAGTAAATTCTTTCGATGTTCATATACTCCCGCCAAGCCTTTGGTTCTCATCTTTGCTTTTAAATAAGCAAATCCACCTAAAGCTTGAACGATATAAAAGAAACCAAGAACGAACAGGATGTTGATAAGAATAGAAAGGTAAAATGTTAGGTTTTTCATTTCTTAAAAAATCGGAATTTACGTAGCTGTTGGCTTTAGCCGACACGAATCATTTCATGCATCAGCTAAAGCCAGCGCTACTTTAATCTTTATCTTTTAATATTTCATCAATAGAAACAGAACGAGTATGTTCTGAATGTTTGAAATTTTTATTAGGATCCTTCATTTTAAACAAAGCCGTTATTTGCTTGAATACAAATAATGGTAATCCCCACAAGGCTGACCAAATCTGAGAAGGCACTTTAGACAAATATAAAGACCATAAAATAGTCAAACTAAATATCGCTAAACCACAAAACAATGCTATTCCCATAACAGGTGAAAGGAAGTATCCTAACAACATCATTACAAATGAAATAAACAATAAAATAAATAAAGGTGGTGCAATAGTTATAAGTCCAAAGAAAAATTGATTCCAGCTAAAATTAGTAATTCCTTTTAAGATTAATCCTGAGGAATTAGGCAAGTTTTGAAAATAAGAATATAACCATCTTCCTCTTTGCGTTTCTACCTGATCTGCATTGACTACTTTTTCATCATAGACAATTGCATTTTTTGCGTAGCAGATATTCTCATTTTTATATAAAAGATTATTTTGCAAAATCTTATCTTCTTGAAGCATTTTTTTCCAAAGGTGCTGACCTTGTTCAATTTCAGGACTCGCTAAATAAGCTTTGTATAACTCAGCTTCTACAGCCATTCCAGACCCTGAAATTACAGTAGATGAACCTAATAAATAAGGCACATATCTTTCAATATAGTTTTTATAAAATTCGCCCGTAGCATCTGCACAAGCGTAAACTGTATCTAAGTTTTTGGCAGTACGTTGACCTTGAACCGCCGTGTGTCCATTGTTAACATACTTATTGATTTCACTTAAAAAGTTAGGATGAGCTAAATTATCAGCATCAAAGATCACAATGTATTCATGATCTCTCACAAAATGTTCGATGCCATGAATGATACTTTTTGCTTTTAGATTTAAAGCAGGTTGAGGATTTAAAACTGTCAATTTAGGATCAGTTAGATCCCAATCAGGAATCTCACAATTATCTGCTACTAAATAGATGTGAAAGTTACTATGCTTCTGCTTTTTCAATAACGAAGCAATTAAAGGCTTCGAAATTTCAGCATTTCGATAGGCGGTGATAATACAACCGTAATCGTATTGTTTGTATCCTTCTCCAATTTCTTTTTCATCTTTAATTTTTTCTTTTGTAAAAAGAGATAAAAAGATAGTTAGAAAAGGAAATAACAAATAGAATAATAACAAACTACTTACGGCAATGTAAATGTAAACAAGAATGCTCATTTGACTGACTGACTTTTAGATGCGATGACTGTTGAATTACCATCATTCACTGTTTTTAAAAAACGGTCTTGGCGAGTAAAATTCCACCAAATTGCTTTAAAAAAAACTCGAATATGATCCCATTGTCCTTTGATTGCAAAAGACAAGGTATTTTTTGGAATGGTAAAAAATATCAAAAATATATAAAACATAAATACCTGTACCGAACTTCGATTTCTTCTCACAAAAAATATTCGATTTCGATTATGATAAAATGTTTTCAATGTACTTACTTTTCCTACGGAAAGAGACTCTTTATGATACACCAAAGCGTTGGGTTCTACATAAATTTTATATCCTTCGTTGCGAATTCTTTCACACCAATCTAATTCTTCGTAATATAAAAAGAACTCTTCGGGCATCATTCCTGCTTTTTCGACTACTTCTTTGGTAGTCATCATAGCTGCACCATGAACATAAGCAGTTTCTTTAGCTTCCGTATATTGTCCCTCATCCATCTCCATTTCTCCCAAAATAACATTTCTGGCAGTGACAGGATGCATTACCGTTGCACCAACATATTGAATAATCTGTTGATTATTGTTGGCAGCAGGATCATAACAAATTCTGGGACTTACGATTCCTAGATTAGGAACCTTGTTGAACAATTCTAGGAGTGTCTCAATGCTTCCTTCAGTGACTTCAGCATCGTTGTTGACAAAGAAAAGGTATTCGCCTTTAGCAGCACGAATACCTAAGTTATTTCCACCTGAAAAACCAAGATTGTCTTTACTGACGATAAGGTTTACTTCAGGATAATTTTTTGTAATAAAATCTGTTGGATCTTCTTTAGAAGCATTATCCACTAAGATCACTTCAAAATTCCTAAAAGATAATTTTCTTAAAGAGTCCAATAATTCACCAGTTACTTCTAATTGGTTGTAATTGATACTAATAATAGATACTAATGGATGATCCAATGACAAGGTATTTTGATTTTTATGGCAAATTGTTTGATGATTTACCTAACAAGATGTTTAGGGATTTTCCTAATCCCATTACCAGTCAAAAGTACTAAAACTATACCGACTCTTCCTGAATCATAGCAGGAAGGGTTTTAGCAATAATTTTTGCATCCATTAAAAAAGAGTGTTTTTCAGCATATTCTATGTCAAGTTGAATTCTCTCTTCGTCAGACATATCACTTTTTCCTCTTTTAGAAACTTGCCAAAGACCAGTTAAACCAGCAGGAGCGATAAATCTCATGGCATGTTTATCAGTTGTCAACTCTTTAGCTTCATATAAAGGAAGCGGTCGATTACCGATGATAGACATATCTCCTTTTAATACATTAATTAACTGTGGTAATTCATCTAAACTCGTTTTTCTGATGATTTTACCTATTCCAGTAACCCTTGGGTCATTTTTTATTTTTTTGAAAGTAGAAGTAGCACCTTCTTTTTCTGTGTATTGATTCAAATGCTCCAAATCCTTCAATTTCTTATCTGCATCGACTACCATTGATCTAAATTTCAAGAAATCGAATACTCGGTAAGCAGTACCAGCTCTTTTTGAACTGTAAAGAATAGGTCCTTTTGAGGTTAGTTTTATAGCAGCTGCTATAAATAACAACACAGGTGCTAAAAATAACAATGCACCAGCAGCAAGACAAATATCAGCAATTCTCTTACCTGTAGGTATTTTGAATTCAGCTACAGGAACAACTTTTTCAGAATTTAAAGCTTTTTTATTTTTAAGTAAAAACTCAACTCTAATCAAGATATCCTCCCATCTGAAAGGAAGATTGTAACAATCATCAATACCTTTTTTCAAAGCATCTTCAATATCAAGAGGGATATTGTTCTGATTGATCACAATGAAAGGAGAGTCTTTTAAGCTTTCGAATTTTTTAATTTCCTCAAGCACTTGAAAGTCATTATTTTTTAATGCTTCTAGATTAAAAATAATAGCTAAAGAGTTATCTCCTGACTTTGGATTTTTAAATAAATCCCCAGGTTCAGACCTTTTTACCACTTTATAAGACGTACCATTATATTCTAAAGGAATATTGGCAATGAATTCATCTCTGAACCCAAAAAGGTAAAGAAGTCTCTCTTTTGTTTCCAAAACGTAGACTGGTTCATTAAAGGGACGCGTGAGTGAAGTGTAATTGTTTGACATAAGTGTATTGCTTGCTATTTAAGCAAATAAGTTTGGTTAATAGATTCAGTTTGAAACGGTTGATTGTTCGCCTCGCTAATAGTTTTTTTCGTTTTTTTTAGAATAGAGTTTATTTTTGTTTTCACTTCATTGGGGTCGAAAGGCTTTTTAACGTAATGTTCAGCCACTTTATCTATTTTAATTTTATCTAACCAGGGTTCTAGTACATTTTCCCAGTCAGACTCCCCTGTAATAAGAATAACTGGGATATTTTTGAAAAAGCCACTGCTTTTTATAGTGCTTAAGAAGGTGGAACCATTAATTCTTGGAAGTTCCATATCTAAAAGAATAATATCAGGAATATTTCCTTTACTCATCCATGCTAATGCTTCAAATCCATCGACTACGCTATTAACAGTAAAATCTTTCTTTAAAAAATTTGATAATAAAATCCTAACTGGTTTATGATCTTCAATCAGCAATATTTTCTTTCTTTCCATCTTCATGAGATCATTTGTTTATAATCTTATTAAAATACTTGTTAAACCAATAAGTGGTATTTTAAAAGATAGCTATGTCCAACTATCAATCGATTTTGGACATACGTTAAAGTCAAGTTTTGTGGATTCAATTTTCTACTCTTTTCTCTTTTTGAGAAATAGAAAACTGCAGTTTTGGAATAAAATTGTTATCGTTAGGACAACGATATAAGATCATTTTGGGATGGATATGATCTTTACTTATAATAATAATTCAGTTAGTAAAATTAGATTTCTAAAACGGAAGTTAAAATTGAAGGGGTAACAGTAAATTGTAAAGTACAAAATTACACATTTTCTCCTTCTTTTACTATAAGAATTTTAGGTAAAAAATACATAGCTAATATATTATATTAGTAAATTCTACCTTTTGTAAGAAACAACTTCCTAAAATTAAATACAAATAAGGAACATTCAAAATATTCGGGTATAATATTTGAAATATTATTAATCTGTAATCGCTTGATGCTTAAAAAGATTGGCAATCAAGATTGATTTGTCACAAAAATACTAGAAAAACTTTTTTTTCCAAATTTTAACTACTGAGACATTTTAAAGTTTCTTGTAAAGAAATGTTTTATTTAATGAAAAAAATTTGATTTGAAATGAATTCAAGTATTTTTGCATCTCTATTCTAAAAAACTCTCGATAACAATTATTAATTTCTTATACTTTTTTCCTTCAATTTTAAGACTAATTCTTATGTCAGTAGTCACTTTAAAGATTGTTTTTTTTATTGCTTTGTTCATTGTATTCTATGCATATGTGGGGTATGGAATTTTACTATTTTTGTTGATTCAGATTAAAAGATTGTTTTTTGGTGTAAAAGCCGTTGAATATTCTGAAAAATTTACTCCTGAAGTAACTTATATGGTAGCGGCCTTTAATGAAGAAGATTTTATAAGTGAAAAAATAAAAAATTCTTTAGCCTTTGATTATCCAAAAAATAAGATAAAATTCTTTTTTGTGACTGATGGTTCAGATGACAGTACTCCCCAAGTTGTTGAAGATTATCCCACTCCTGAGGGCGTTCACCTCCAATTATTTCACCAACCTGAACGCCGAGGAAAGATTGCTGCTGTGGAAAGAGTGATGGAATATGTAAAAACACCTATCGTTATATATTCAGATGCTAATACTTTTGTAAATGACCAAGCAATTAAAAATATAGTCCGTCACTATGCGGATGAAAAAGTTGGTGCAGTTGCAGGTGAAAAAAGGATTTCTCTTCAAGAGACTGGTGCTGCTAATGAAGCCGGGGAAGGAATCTATTGGAAGTATGAGAGTACTCTGAAAAAATGGGATTCTGAACTACATTCTGTTGTAGGAGCAGCAGGAGAGTTGTTCTCTGTTAGGACTAAACTTTTTGTCCCTGTTTCTTCTGATACGATTATTGAGGATTTTGTAATGACGATGGGCATAGCAGGTAAAGGATATAAGGTGGTTTATGAACCTCAAGCTTTTGCTGCAGAAACGGCATCTGCGTCTGTTAAGGAAGAACTAAAGCGAAAAATTAGAATAGCTGCGGGTGGAATTCAGGCAATTGTTCATTTGGCTCCTATGCTGCTGCCTTTTAAAAACCCTGTTTTGACTTTTCAATATATCTCACATAGAGTCCTTCGTTGGACGTTAGCACCTTTGGCACTTCCAATTTTACTTATTGTTAATATTATATTAGCAATGAAAGGAATATGGTTATTTAAAGTATTTCTAATGCTTCAAGTAATCTTTTATGTTTCAGCTTTGATTGGCTATATCCTTGAAAAAAGAAAATTGAAGTTCAAAGCCTTTTTTGTACCCTATTATTTCTGCATCATGAATTATGCGATGTATAGAGGCTTTTTTAGGTTTCTAGGTGGTAAACAGTCTGTTCTTTGGGAAAGAGCTAAGAGAGGATAATTTAGCTTCAAAATCAAATAGTATTTCATCTCATTACAATATTTTTACTTTTGTTTTCATTACATCTATGTAATGAGTGTATTGGTAGTAATTTCTATTGCTTAGAATACTAATCCGTTTATCTTGCATTTCATTTAGAATAAGTTGTTTTAGTACAACTTCAGAATTAATATTTTCACCAAAAAAATATATCAATGAAATTTCAAAAAATTTCTCTTTTCGTCATATTAGGACTTTTCTTTTTTTATTCTTGTAAGCAAAGTGTCAATATAGGAAATGATAAAGCACTTGCTCAATTACCTGCTACTACTTCTAGTATAACTGCTATCAATATCAAACAGTTGATGGACAAGGCAGATTTTCAAGAAGTTATTAAAATGGAGTTTTACCGAGATATGGTTGCAGAGGCGACAAGACGGACGCCAAGTATAGCTGCGGTACTTAACGACCCTTATCAATCAGGAGTTGATTTAGATGCCAATGCGTATTTTATTCAAGATTTGGATGTTAGTGGTGAGATTCCATTCAATGCTTTGGTAGTCAATATCAAAGACCAAGCAACTTTTGAAGCGCTTGCTAATACAGATGATAACAATGTAATGACGGGAGAGGGTTTTAGTTACGTTCAACCTGATGGAGGTTCTATTATTGCTTGGAATAATGAAATAGCAGTAATGGGAGCTGGTGGTGCTAAGTCTAACTTAAAAGACAAAACAGCAGAAATATTTAATACAACTGAAGCAACTTCTGTTGCTAATAACAATGACTTACAAAAATGTTTAGCTAAGGATGCAGATGTCTCTTATTGGTTTGGGTCTGATGAGATGGCTGAAAAAGCTGGAAAACAAATGGGGATGCAATTGGCGATGGCTGGATTTTCAAAAGATATGCTCAAAGAAAATTTTGTACATAGTCACTTTAATTTTGACAATGGAAAAGTAGATGCGGTATCAAGCTACACCATTAATCCTGAGTTAGCAAAGGAGTTCGGAATTCTATTTAAAGATGAAACTAACACTGACTTTACAAAATACATTCCTGCAAAAGGTTTAGTCTTCGCTACAAGTACTGCCTTAAGTATGGATGGTGTAAATGAAGCGATTACCAAGCGTGGAGTCAATGCATTAGTAAATGGACAGCTCCGTGAATTTGGATTAAAGACAGATGATATTGCGAAAGCCTTAGATGGTGATTTATTGATAGCAGGTTTTCAAAATCCTGCAAGTGATAATCCAGATATGTTAATCGGAATGAAAATAAAAGATCGAAGTACTTTTGATCAATTTATTGCTTTAGGAACAGAGTATGAAGTCTTAAAGAAAGTAGGAGATGATCTTTATGAAATAAAAGACAGAAGTCTTCAAGGGAGCATGAAAGGTACTTCGCAAGCTGTGATTGAAAATGATATATTATTTATTTCTAACAATGCTAATGTAATTGCTCAAATCCAAGCAGGAGGCTATAGTGCTGCGGATAGAATTTCTGACAAAGGTCAAAAATCACTTCAAAATAATATCATGGGAGGTTATATTAACTTCGATCATATTTCTGAATATGCAGATAAGAATGAGGTCGATCTAAAAGGAATAGAAGATGCTACTTTTAGATTTGATGGAGATGATGGAGATATTAAATTAGAGATGAAGGAAAAGGATGTCAATAGTCTAAAGAAGATTTTCCAATGGATGAATGAAAAATACAAAAAGGATAAAAGTAATAATGTAATTTAATCATGATACAACTCAACAACATTTTACCACTGCCTTTAAAAGAACAAAATATTAAGGGTATACTTGAAGCAAGTCAAATTTGGAATAAAAAATGGACTTTCGAAAAAGGAAAAAATTATCTAGTAATTGCTCCTTCTGGAAAAGGTAAGTCTACGCTGCTGCATTGTATTTATGGTTTGAGAAAAGATTTTGATGGAAGCGTTTTTATTAATGAAAAAAATACAAAAGAATTATTGAGTGATGAATGGGCGGAACTTCGTCAAAATAATTGCTCTATGGTTTTTCAAGATTTAAAACTTTTCCAACAACTGACTGCCAAAGAAAATATCTTGCTCAAAGCTAATTTAAAACAATATAAATCCGAAGATGAAATTGTGGAGATGGCAGAGCAATTAGGTATTGCTGAATTGTTGAATAAACCTTGTAATACCTTGTCTTTCGGACAACGACAACGAGTTGCTATCATTCGGGCGCTTTGTCAACCTTTTGATTTTTTATTGCTGGATGAGCCATTCAGTCATTTGGATGAAGCGAATATAAAAGCTGCTACTAAGTTGATTAATCAAGAATGTGAGGCTCAAGGGAGTGGCTTAATCTTAGTTAGTTTAGGAGAGTCTTATTTTTTTAAATATGATATGAATGTGATTTTATAACATCATAAGTACGGGGACGGGGGGATATATATCCCCCCGTTCTCATTTCTTTATGTTCAAAAGTTACAAATCAAAATCAATGTTCCGTTCGTACTAAGTTGATTTCCTTTTTAGGAGAAATAGGTTGCCATCGAATCAATTGATTTTTTCGATAGTTAATTGAAAAATTAGCTTGTTTTAAAAAAGCGTATCCTAAAAACCCATCCAATTCAATATTGCAATTTTGTTGAAAATTGGAAAGATCAGTAAAGACATAATCCATTTCTCCATAGGTATGTTTTCCAACTTTCATTGATTTCACTTTAATATAGTCTGCTTCTTTTGCCACTTTATTAATGCCCATTACTTTTGTATTAGAGCGGCTTGATATTAATTCTTCAGGAATTTTCCCTTTTAATCTTTCATCAATAACATTGACTTCCGCACCTGTATCAATTCCAAAATAAAAATTCTTTTTTCCAAACCTTATCCTGATTACAGGAATATGTCCAACCATTCTAAAAAAGACTTTATCTACTTTTTCATGTCCAGAAAAGAAAGTCTTATTATTTTTTGAAATCAAATATAGTTTTTGACTTTTGTAATCGATGACAAGTTCTTTTCCTTTTACCATATCGTAGCCGATCAGCCCTCCAATTTTTGCTCCCTTTGCTTTTTCGATATGACTTAAATCCATTCCATAGGTTTTTTTATTTTTTATTTTTTTACCAGACCATTCTATTGCTACATCTTTTTTTACATCCAATCTTTGTTGTCCTCCAACACCTACTATTTGATGTTTAGATTTTTTACAAGTTCTATTTTTAGTGTTGAGAAATAAATGTGGAGCGCCCGTATCAAAAACAAATTTTTCAGTAGTCCCATCTAACATTGCATCTACTAAAATTAATCCTCCGACTAAATCAAAACTGGATTGGACTAGTTCGTTTGTTAAATGTTTTTCAGTTTTGGAATGATTGACAAATTTAAAAGGACGCTGAGCAATAGCAATAGAGCAACCTAATACAAAGGAAACGGTTAAAAGTGTAGTACAGATAGTGTTCATCAGGTGTTGGTTTTACACACCTCTCCCAGTCCAAGTTAGGGGAGCATACTTTGGAAAGTAATTGGTATTAATGAGATAGAAATCAATATGATAACGAGGGGAATGGTTACACGGAGTTGCGCTAGTTTTAGCTAGTTCGTTGAAAGGTTATATCGTTTGAGATGGAAAAATAGAAAGCCGAACGTTTCTATAAGATAAGTGATTTAATTCAAAAATCCAACCAATATTTCAAGTTGGAGTATTTTTTTTAATTAAAATTTGGAATAAGTGATGTTGTGCGATAGAAACAGGGGGAAGGTGACTACAGTAGTTATGGTAAAAATTTATCTAAGAAATTTAAGTACGCGAATCAAGGGGAGTAGTTGAATAAAAAAGGCAGGTGTTATATATTCTAAATCCTGGTGATTTTTAAAATCACCAGGATTTAAAGTAAAGATATTCAACTTGTTTTTTCCTTTCAACCTCTATTTGCAATTGAATTGTTAGAATTTATAACCGATGGTAAAACGTAAAGAACTATATTTTGAATTAAAGTAATTATCCATAATAGATAAATCAACATTAGCGTTTGCAGGATAGTTAAATTCATCTTGAAGGAGTAAGCTTTTAAAGTCATTATCCAAGATAGCATGGTGGTAAGATAAGTTGAAATTTAATTGTTTAGTAGGAGTCCAAGAACCCCCTAACAAGGCACTTACGAAATTTTTCTTCCAATCTTGATTGGAGAATTCTGGAAAACCGATATTATTAGTTCTGACATTATTTAATTCAAGTGTTGAAGTCGGATCATTATCAATTAGAAAAAAGTTTTGCTCTTCACTTGAAGAAATAGCTCCTCTTATTGCTTTAGAGAAATTGGCACCAGCTTGAATTTTCCATTTTCTATTAATTTGGAAAGTTGCAGTAAGCGGAATCTCTAAATAGTGAATGCTCTTGAGTTGATAATCTGTTGTGGTATTAAGTTGATAGAGGTCTAGATTGGCAGCAGGAATCACTCCACCAGATGATGAATTTAGAATTACATCATGATTTTCAGAAGCATAAAAAAGTTGATCTTGAGCTAGTGTAGCATAATTAAGACCTGTTTGAACGCCCCATTTTTTTCCAATAGGAAAATGAACAAAGCCTCCAGCGGTAAAGCCAATTTTTTTAAGAGGAGAAAAATTATTAGTCAATCCGCCCTGTATTCCAAATTCAATTTTCCTTTTGGGAGGACAAAGATTCCCCGTTTCTTCTGACTTTAAATATTTTTTATTTAAATCAATCTCTAATAGAGCGGTCTTATGCTCTAGTAAAGGATTAATTGAGTTTAATAAAGTTAAAGTTGCAATAGCTTTGTTATTTGAAACATCTGTTGAGGTATTTGAGATATATTGATTTTTCGATTCAGTTACTTTTGTGGTTTTGTAAGTATCTTGTTGAGTAGGAATTGTTGTGGTTGAAGTATGAGGTTTGTTATTTTTTAATTGTTGAGTGAAATTCGATTTTGTTACCTGCTCAGTCAGAATAGATTTTGAAATTGTATTGTTATATGGATTAGTGTTTACATCAATAGGTGCAATTACTTTTTCTGTATTTGGATTGGTTTGAATAGGGGAGGACAGAGCATTATCTGCAACGGTAGTATCTACTACCTTCTGACTAGAGAAAGAGATTCCATACCAAAGGAGAATTCCAATAAGGGAACCAGTCATCAAAAAAAACCAAGGCAAAAAGCGACGACGCTTCTTCTTAGTAGGCATTTCCTTATCAAGAGTACCCCTCATATTTTCCCATGCTTGATCAAAGAACTGATCATCCAAGGGGGTATTATTTTTATCGTTAGCCTGCATAATATCTTAAATTCTTTTGTTCAATTAACTTTTTTAGTATTTTTCTAGCATTGGACAAATGCCATTTAGAAGTCCCTACGCTTATCTTTAAACGCTTAGAAATTTCCACGTGTGTATAGCCGTCAATAGCATACAATCGAAAAACTCGTTGAGAAGAAGGAGGTAAAGTATCTACAATTTTTAATAAATCTTCTGCATATAATTCACTGTGAACATCTTCCCTTGTGGTTTCGTCCCGCTCTTCAAAAACAAGAAATTGTAGATACTTTGATTCTTTTTTAAAATAATCGGAGATGGAATGATAGACTAGTTTCCTAATCCATCCTTCCAGTGATCCTTTAAAAGAAAAAGTGTGTAATTTTTGAAAGACTCTCAAGAAAGCACCATTGACGATTTCCATAGCTTTATCCTTGTCGTTAGTATATCGCATACACATTTGCATCATCGTTGCAATATGTTGCCGATAAAGAATTTCTTGAAAGGTTCTTTCATTACGAACACAACCCTCTACTATTTCTTGCTCTGTATATTTGTTGTTTTTAAGCATTCATGGCTTAATTTTTTAATCAGAAAACGTTTCCTTTACCTATTAAGACACTACCCGATAAAAGAATGGTTGGGTAATGTTATGAATTTATTTAGATACCATCTATTTAATTAGGTCTATCTAAAGATACATAATTTGTGGCTTGGTACTTAATATATATGGTTCTTTACCCACTAGTTTAAAGTTAGATGGTTGCGTTAATTCCGACAGCAGCCCATAACTTTAGTTATGGGTGATAAGGTATATACAGGTTTTGTAATCATTTTAAAGATTCTAAAACCATTAAAATGATTGATTCTTTGACAAATCTAGTGGAAGATGATATTTTAGGGATAAAACTCCTCGAATATAGACACGGCTTTTGCGGTTCAAACCCAGTAAAAAGGAAAAAGTTCATTGACATATAGACATAAAATTTTTAGCTTAGGCTAAAAAAATGTTACCAATAGTAGAAATACCAAAACTAGTTGAACATTACAGTCTTCCATTTCAACCAATTTTTAAAGGAGAAGGCTTTATGTATTTTCAGAGATATTTGAGTGGTCTAATTATATCAGAGAATAAAACCGTTCAAGGAATGAATCAACACTTTGTAATAGAACCTAAAGATCAAAGTAGTTTCAATCGTTTTTTGAATACATCAAGATATAGTTTATTCGCACTCAATAAAAAGAGAATCGAATTACTGCAGTCTAATTCAAGGACGGCTTTTAAAAAAGGTTCCGAAGGAGGAGTGCTAAGTATAGATGATACCTTGTTAGAACATTATGGAAAAAAGATGGATCATATCGGGTACATTTGGAATCATGCAGAACATCGATCGGTACTAGCACATAATGTAGTGAACTTTTATTATAGTGATGAGCAGACTGACTACCCATTAGATTTTACTTTTAAAATTCCTGTAGATGTAATCGCTTTGGAAAAAGCATTAGATGATGCCAATGTTCACTTAAATAAAAAACATCGAGCGAATAAATTAGAAAAAACAGCTAAATGGCGTCAATACTTATTAAGCCGCTGGGGAGACTATCAGTATAAGAAACCAATCCTTCAAGAAGTTTATACTAGCAAACTAATGATCGGAAAATCATTTTTAAAAAACTTTGTCAAGACTTATCCTGACTTAAACCTTCCTGTTTGCTTTGATTCTTGGTTCACCAAACCTGACTTCGTTAAATATATTGATGAAGAATTAAACCTGTCTTTTGTAGCAGGAATTGCCTTAAAAGAAACACTCATTTTGAAAGGCAGTAAACAACTATCTCTTGCGGAGTTCGCCTTGCAACTTAAAAAAGAGCATAACGAAGATGAACAGGTATTCAAACCTACGACATTTAAATACAAAGGAGCAGAACAAACATTTTATACATATCACAAAGTACATCGCATTAAGAATTTCGGTAAGAAACTCTTAATGATTTCATATACTAAAGAAGACCTAAGTGG
>JAVCKV010018133.1:0-25522 GCA_032274145.1 Herpochondria borealis | reverse complement strand
CTGCCTATTGCCTACAGAGAGAGAGAGAGAGAGAGAGAGAGAGAGAGAGAGAGAGAGAGAGAGAGAAAGAGAGAGAGAGAGAGATGCTGGAAGGGTGTCTGGTTCGAAAGCATCAGCCTGCATAATATATTATCTCCTCTTTTCGACCGATCCACCTACCCACGCACCCCATGATCTATTCCTTGGTGGACAACCTTCCTTGTGAATGTCAATGCATGGATGCTTTCGTCGTCAAAAGTGTGATGATAAAAATCACATTCAAAGGTTGGAGGCATTTGTCATGCCGACAAAAATATCCTGGCTTCCTTCACTTCCACAAGTTTGGAGTTCAAGCTTCTGCGTACTGCAAAGTATCAAGGTACGACCATTCATGGCTGAAACACTTCATACGATAGTTCCTTTCGGAACCAATACAGACTTGGGTCTACCTCATTCTCTTAAATACATCAGGTAGGAAAGTGAATTCCGAGTCATATCCCACACTTTTGAAGGTGAATTTCAGAAGCTCCTGTTGGAAGACTAAGCCTTTCGGCGCAGTTATATGTAGGCAAAAGAAGACATTCGAAACATGTTGCATCCATTGATATGCCCAGACGTCTTGTTCGTGAAATAATGATATTGAAGTCTATTGGACGACTCTAGCATCAATAGAGTGACTTCCGACTTCAGTTATATTGGTTGGAAAGTCGTTCAGATTTATGCTGCTCCAAGCGACATAGCACTGACATTGTCATAAGCGACACGCAAAACGAAGACTATTTGAACTATTGTACCTATGATACTTTTGACATTTTTGTCAGTGGGTTTTCACCATACTCTTACAAGGGGGCATACATGTACATGTAGTTTTGACTAACGGTCACCAATAACTTTCCTTCCAAAACGGCGCGGAGAAGTAGAAATTTCGAATTTATGCGATGGCAACCGAATGTGGCAACACACCTTGAGTCTTAAGCTGCTCATTTTGATCGAGAAGGGACAAGTTTCTGTTTGTCGAATCTCGAACGTCGGGTTCGTTTGACGCTTCAGCTCATTAAATCCTGGAAGATTTCACTGAATCCGACAACGTGGAGGGTTGCAGTAATCGGTAACTGCCTAGACATATCAGGAACGGAACAAAAGCATCGGTGGGGTTGCAACCACTGAGACTGAGACATCTCGATCTCCTAGAAAAATGAATCTGAATCAAAGAGGTTGGCATACTGAGAGAAGAACGAAACCTACCTTTGCGTACGGGGATGCTCCTCAGCAAGAGAGAGATCGGAGACAGGTGATTGTGACCAGCACAGTGAGCGTGTGCTCCACTCTCACTCCTCTCTCCGCCTTCGAGCCGGCATCGCTAGCTCCTCCATCACTCGACGGAGACTCATTGGCTCCTCCTTCGCTTGCATCCAATCAAAGTCCCTCGTTTTATCCCTATCGGTACACCTTGCCAACAGAAGAGCACCAGAGCAGCAGTGATGAAGAAGAGGCAGAGCCCCCTCCTGGAGCATATGCTCTAACAAGAATACAGGAGTCGGTTGGTCAAATGCGCGACAACTCTCAATTTGACGAAGAGTGGGATCCCACTGACCCATCACACATCAGATATGATGATGACAACGCGACTGCTCAAAGCACCATGTCTGATCAAGACGGTGTTATGGCAGATCAAGACGGTGTCATGAATAGGAATCCACGCCGCGTCGCCAGCTTCTTAGATGCCAGTGTCAGACCTAGATATCCCACCTCAAAACTGTGGTATCGACGTCAGTGGATTGTTATTCTTCTTGTGTCTGTCGTCTTTCTTACGGGGGTTACCGTCGTCATCATCATGCTTCTGACTAGAGGGAAAGGGGGAATCGGTCACGGGGCGGGAAAAGCCGAGGCAGAAGATAAGTGCAATTTTGCAGATATGGAGATGGTAGATCCCTTTCTTCAATGTGACTGCTATGGGACAGTATCCTTACTGTCTGAGGAGGTGACAACGGAGTATCATGCTCTGAAGAAGCACGGTGCACTCTTTGATCACGTAAATAGTGGCCGACCTATCAATGCTTGTGTTCCCTCGAATCAAGCTCTTCTGTGGATCGCAACGGAGAATGTGTCACCCGGGAAAACCAGAATGGCGGATAAACAGCTTCTTAACCGATATGTCCTTGCCTTCCTGTACGCTGCTTGGGGTGGTGGCGATTGGGGGGACGGCAGGTCGCTTTGGGCGAGTTCCACATCGGAGTGCAACTGGTATGGGGTAACATGTGACGACAGTGGAAGCATAACATCGCTTTCACTGTCGTCCAACAATTTGATTGGGCATCTTGAAACCAGATTGGGGCTGCTTCAAGATCTCAGAGTTTTGCAGTTGAATAACAATCGCTTGAGAGGCGCTATTCCTCTCGAGATTTGGAGACTTCCTCATCTTGGTAAGTTGATTGTGTCGGATCTCGTCGACTGCTACATTCGATGCTCACGCTGCCCCCCACGTCCCACTTAGAGGAATTAAGTATCGGAGACAACCAGATTGGCGGCACACTGCCAGCAAACTTGGGTAACAGCACGGCACTCACCCGCCTCTCCATGTTTCGGAATGAACTCGAGGGTTCCATTCCGAATTCCATTGTCATGTTAAGCAACCTGAGAGAGCTCAATATAAACGGCAGTAATTTTGCAGAGTCGACCATCCCGAACGATATCGGGGCTTTGAGCAAGCTTGAGACGTTAGACCTTGCCGGCACCCGAGTCAAAGGAACTGTGCCTCAGTCTATTTTTTCCCTCTCAAACCTTGAACATCTTGACATACAGAACAACGAACTAACAGGTGGGCTTCCGGATTCCTTGGCAAGGTTGACGTCACTGGGTAAGTGCGAACCTGTTAGCATTGTTTCCTTCTCGCCTTTTGGATCTAACACATGGATGCAGATTGGTTTACTTTCGGCGGAAATTTTATGAGGACAACCCTTCCGACGACCTTTGGCCAATTGACAAATTTGGGTGAGTAATGAAATAAAGTAGATGCTGGGTGACGTTTTTTCGGCTGACTAACACACTGCTCAGTTTATCTTACAATGGACGGCGCGACAATTTCCGGCACCATTCCTTCCGAACTTGGTCGTTGTACGAAGCTACGCTGGCTCAAGCTGCCGGTCAATCACATTTCGGGAACGCTGGCGACGGAACTTGGAAACCTTTCAATGCTGGAACAGTTTATTATTGGTGCGAATCGTGGAATCCACGGGACGATTCCTAGTGAATTCGGCAAACTCACCATGCTGGAAAGGTTCTACCTACCGCAGACGGCCATCTCTGGCAGTATACCAGGCGGATGGTGTCGACCAGCCGACACCAATGGCGACGGCTTTTCACACATGGCTAAATTTGTGATTCCAGAGTCGGTTAAAATGTGCAAATGCTGCGAGATCAGGTATCCTTGAGTCAACTAAGTCGCCTAATTAGCCACAGAGACCATCTCCAATGGTGTAGACCAATTCATTCTGTATCACCGTCGCGTTCGAGAACGTGCTAAGGTGTTCTTTCTAACTGCAGCTTTCATGTCAGGGCCGTCTTCTCCGAATAGTGAGTCCATGTAGCTCATTTTGCTTTCCACTTGCTTGCGAGGTGCTGCTGTCTTCGATTGAGGAACTTCTGTTGTGACGTGTGGCTTAACAACACGGTGCATGTACTTGTTATCAGGCTTGATCTTCGCCCCGTCATTCAGTTCTTCGTATTTGTGGCGATTCCGTTGCTGCGATCCTGCACGTCCTCTTGAACTCAGTTTCCTCGGCAAGTCAACATATTTTGAAGCTGCGCGTGGTTCCCGATTTTGCTTCCTCATGTTCGATTTATCCACTGAAGCCTCCTGTTGATTCAAGCTGCCTGATCTTCTTCCAACTGATGTAGTCGAGTTGTGTCGTCGCAGACTTTCATTCTTCTTCTCTGGCGACCCTGGAAAATCCGCAGAACGGATGGTGATATTGAGACACGGATCGCTCTCGTCCAAGCCTAACTGATGCTGGCCGTCACCCAGCTGCCTCTCACTCGTCTCAGTGAGAAGTTCAACATTCCTGGATCGTCTTCTGGGGCTGTGCGATTTTGGTCTTGCTGCTTGATTTCGAGGATTGTGTCTGTCCGAGGCATTCTCTGCGCCCGAACCCGCCGCTCTATGCATCCTGAAGTTGCTTCGTTGACTTAAATTCTCAGTATCATGATTTGGAACATTGTGAGATCTTGCGCAGCTACGCGTAGAGTACTCATCAAGGCGGAGCGCTTCCTGTAGCACTTCGTCAACCGATCTCTCTACTCGATTTTGATCTAGCCACCTTTCGTCAATTTCTGTAGGCTTTGAGTGTACATGCACTTGTGGTGCACCACGACATGCAGAATGCTGATGTTGAATTCTATCGCTGTGATCTTGTTGCGGTCCTTTGGATTGTCGGCTTCCACAGACTGCCCTAGTTTGTTGCATATCCAGTTCGCTCTGGGAGGAGCTCATCGCACTACTAGATGTTGACGATGAGACAATACTGGTAGCGCAACTCTTCGAGCTGTCCACTTGAACCTTGATAACTTTGGGGATTCCATCGGCTTTGTACTGAATTCTTCGAAGAAGACCTGAGGCTCTGGAATGCTGTGACTGTGGCTGGGAATGTTGAGACTGCCATCGCAGTTCTTTCTCTATGGCAATTGGATCGAAAGCATCCATTTCATCGAAGTAGCCACCATTCCTGTTTGATCGATATCTGTCATAGTCGTTTCTCGTGTCAACGTTCATGGTGTGGTGAAACGAGAATTGAATGTGTGTTGTGATCGTCGGTTTCCCAGAATGTCGAATTGTGGTCCTGTGCATGGCTGCAAATGTCATTCTCGGTATTGATAACCGAGGCGAGATGCTGGGCTATGAAGAATGCCCATTTGCTCACGAATACTTATAAACATAAATGTCTTTCCTACCAGCGAATTTCGGAAGGGAGAGATTATCTATGACCACCTGAGTATAAGGTTACCGAAGTGGGACCAACAGTGCCTTCTACCTGGGACCAGGTGAAGCACATGGTACTGTATACAAGTACAGCCCATTTGTATTCAAGAAGAACCTGGCGAAGTGATGAATAGTTCCGATTTGATATTCGTTTTCAGACATCGCTCCGTGAAGTGACTTTCCGGCTCCCCTCGACAGACATAACCTAAGTACCCAAGACACATTGTATACTAAAGAGGGGTCATACACCTTTGTCATCACCATCAACTTGTGACATTCCGCGAGTCACGGTTCAAGAGCTAGACTGGCAATGGCTCCAGAGTGCAGGAGACCAGAAGCAGTCACAGATAGAGTAGAGGGACTGCCCCTCTAGCTACCCGACTGACTGAACTGAGAGTGTACCCGCAGCTAAGGCTGGAAGCTAGTAGGAAGATCCTGATATTCCTCGCACGATCCCGACAAGCAAACTTACCTCTCTAGCTCCTGGAGCAGAATCAACCAATCAGTCGCCACTGCACTTCTTCCAAGCTACCTCTCTGGTAAAGGTACGTACAGTAGACGGCACGCGAGTGTCGAAGATCCACATTATGTGCTGGGTGCAGACTGATTTATTTTTGGCAACAGCAACCTGTACTTCTCTTGATAAGACGTTGTGATGCTGAAGCTAGTCCTTTCAGATCAAAACCAGTTTGCTAAAGTAAGAACCCACAGTCTTTGCTACACTACACATGATTGATTCTTTCCCAGAAGACAAATACTGATCCAAGACCGTTCTTAAGCATCTAAAGTGGCGCGTATTATCCAGACTCGCGTTTCCTCAGGCCTCGAACCAGATCGAAGTCTTTCCCTCTACAATCGTACATGATACGATCTTCCATTCGAGTTGTGAATGGCCGTACATCCATAGATTTTGTCACCCTCATGCGTTTCAGCTCCCCACTCGTACCACACTCTTGATTCGTGCACCTTGCGCCATAGAGAGACAGTAAGTGAGGCACCCGGTGGGACGTACAGCGGTTCCTTGAGTGGAAAGTACAACGGGAACCAAGAGAACATGCCGACGCTAAAGTTTGCTGGGCGTGTGGACAGGTGAACACTGGATTCGTCGCGAGGACTAGCGTACAAGATTGCCGTAAATGTTCCCAAGAAACCATGGATCATCATCGAACCCGACTGCGTTTTCCCAGTAGCTTGCGCCATGCTAGCAACCGCAGCATCGATGGGACCATAGCCGCTGCCACAACCAGCGCCATGTGCCACGTCGGGTTTAAACTCGACATGACAACTCCTCTCTCTGCTGACATCCCCGTTTGGATGAGCGAATTCCCAACAGGCTTGCTCGGCATGAGTCTGGCACGCTGCATGGGTACGAACGACGTATGGAGTTTCCATCACTTTCAGTGTACCCATTGGTGCCGAGTCCAAGCCGTCGCTGCTGGAGGACGGGTAGTATGCTTGAGAGCGGGCTTCAGAATGCAATCGAAGCGACGACACGGGCGCGATGTAGCTCGTGTAGTGCGTTGGGATGCAAACTGTGGATTCCTTGGCAATCCCCGTTGCATACAAGTCATCCAAACACTCAGGCGAAAGTTCGTTATCTCCAAACGAACCCAACAGTTCTGAAACGACAATGTCAGCCTGTTGCCCGTGGAGTAGTTGACGAGTCAATTGGCGCATATCAGAATGGACCACGGTCACCATGCCCTTCCATGTATCCTGCGTGCGAGTCAAACTCTGGAGGTAGATCACGGCACTGGGATTCTTCTCGATGGCGTAGACTTTGAAATGCACCGACGGCGGCACGTTTTGAAGACCTTGTATCGCGTTCAATGCACAATTGACCAGGGGTCCACGACCGGCACCCGCCACAATGATATAAATAATTCGGTTTTGAACTCCCACCAGGTTGTCTCGTAGCGCCAAACTGATTGCCTTTTGATACTGTTGGTACTTTACGGGGTCCTTTTCGAACGTTTCGTAGGTGCTGAACTCCAAATGATCGCCCAATGGTTGCAAGGGCCGTTGCAAGTGATCAAGGTAAGCCTCTTCCAGTTCAGCTTCTGGAGAATCGAGAAGTGAGATGACCTCTGGTCGTTGCCGCATGTGTCGAATGTACTGCAGGTATGGCAAACAAGACGTGGCACCGCCAGCAGCACCAGCAATGATGTGCGCTGAAGGGCCTTCCACTAAGACACGAATGGTACGACCGACGCGTCGTAAAATCTCAGTGAAAAGCACTTGATGTGTCTTGGACAATGCAGGATAACCGCGCTTGTTGGTGAGAAAAATGGAGGTAGGAAAGGATACGGCCTTCAATTGTGCTCCAATAGCCTTGTGAACGAGCGCCACCATGGTGGCCACGGCTGCAGTTGCATTGGTGGCAGAGGCGTGTACATTGTCGAGTTGCAACATCATTCCGATATTACTTGCGCCGTCGCACTGACGATGAAGACGTTCAAAGGCTGCGAGAGAAGCATCGTTCAGATTGGTGGTAACCCATAGCTGACCGTTGGTAGTACTGGCTGTGAGAGCTACCGCTGCAACAAGTCTAGCATAATCAGTTGCTCCCTTCTTGGGAATGTGTGGAAGAATAACAGCAGGAATGTTCATGTGATGAGCCCATTCCATCTGTTTTGGCAGGTTAGCTTCGATCACCGTGGGAACCATGCCGACCACAGAGGTACGCCACCATCGAGACTCAAGAGCAGTGACGTCTGTTCTCGCTTCAAGACTAGAAGGAAGATTTGTCGTGACATAGTCATAGCCATCTTCTCGTGCTGACTGCAGCAGGGTAGCTGCGTCGGATCCTGTACCAGTTGTAAGAAATAAGGAGAGAGATGGGATGAGTGATGAGTTTGGGAGTGCTGCATGCTGCATCGCTGCATCGCTGCACCGATGTATAATGCATAATGATATGGCATTCATGTACTTGTACATGTGCATGTATGTACGTGTACGGGTACATTAAACAGTGATAAGCGATGCATCATCGACTTCTGTGTTCCCACTCGTACATGTACAACATGTACACTGCGCATGTACGCTGCACATGCACATGCTTGTGCAGCATTGTGTATTGGATACAGTGTTCATGCTTAAACTCCATCAAGAGTTTGAAGTTGCCAATCATTTATCATTGAATCATTGTCAATCATCTTCCAATCACTTCCACCGCTACTTACCCTGAGGTTGAGGGATGTGGAGACCAACGACAAGTGTCCCAGTTTCTTCACCCATGGTTTGGAAAGAGGACTAAATGATATGAATATGCTGTCAAGGCGACGCGAGATCGAGACGAGAGGCTATCCAGAGTCGTGCCAGCCACCGTACCATGTAATTTTTACATGTAATTCTAGATCTTTCGCAATGGTTGGCGGCATTTCAACCTGAAACTGCTGCCACAACGGCTGGTAGCCTGTCGTACAACTTCTACGGCGCAGCTGCGAATCTCACCGAATACAAAACTCAGAGACGACAGACAGACGCGCAGCGGTCAAATTTTCCCGCCATGGTCATTTTGAAAATTCGAAAATTTGGAATTGAAAATTAATTGGCCTTTTTATCTCTGGCGGAGGGACATCAAAACAGGATCTTGAACCAAGAGCTTGAACCTTGAATACCAAACAGCTCAGTTGCATCTTCGAAACTGGAACACAATGATTATATTCGACTAGCGGTAGACTATCAATAGAATGGGAAAGTCAGTCAAGTCGAAAAACAGCGATGCGAAGTCTTATTCTTGGGAACATTTGCTCGACACAGACAGCACTGCAGGTGACATTGACAGCATCGTTTCCAGGGAACTGTACGTAACTACAATGTGCTGTGTGATGTGATGTGGTGTTCAAAGGCCTACATGTACCTGTACCCATACCTATACTCTAGAACTGTACTTTTTCCTTCAAGCCTCGCTCTAACATCATCCTCTGCTGCAACACACACTCACACACTCACTCACCACCAGTGGACCGCTTCATCGACCTCCAAACCTCGTCAACTTCAGGAAGAATATCATTCAGGGAGACGAGAGCTTCTTGTCTAGAAGAACTGCAAACAGAGGCCTGGGGGTTGTCATGGAAGGCGATGAAACTCTTGTATCACACTATTCACTGCGAGATGTCGTACAGCAAAAGAGTGACAAGCTGACCCCGAGAGTCCTTCTTGTCTGGCTTGTTGTGGGGATGCTTTGTGTAGCATCCTTCGCTACGTCGAATATGATTATCGATACGTTTTCTCTTCGTCCGGCTGATATCGCTCAAGCATCTCAGCAGTCTCTCCAGTCGCAAATCATCAATCCCATGGTCAATCCAAGCGAAAGATTCATTCAACTCAGAAGAGTTCTGTTCTATGTCAGCGGTCAAAAGAGTCTTGGTACATGGAATTCACCACAAGTCAGAGCACTCGATTGGTTGGCCAATCGCGATGACTTCAATCTTCCTATTGATTCCCCCAACTTGGTGCAAAGGTATGCACTGGCGGTCATGTACTACTCGACTAATGAGGATGGATGGCACCGTGATTTAGAATGGTTGACTCCCAAGCACGAATGTGAGTGGACTGCTGAAGGAGGTGTACGATCCTGCAACAAGGACAAGGAAGTGACCGATCTATCGCTGTGGAACAACTTGAAAGGCACTATACCATCGGAAATATTTAAATTGACCAAATTGCAGGTGTTGTATCTTGCGAGGAATCAGTTGCATGGTACCATTCCATCAGAAATCGGATTGTTGTCAGACTTGACATATCTCGGCTTGCATCACAACAAACTGACGGGCACTGTGCCATCTCTGCCTATGGGCAACATGCTCAAGCTCAAAACTCTTTATCTTGAAAAGAACGACTTGACGGGAATGATACGCCGCGTTGACCCTCTTTGCCAACTTAGGACTGAAGATCCGAAAGCACCCAAAGGCGAGAAACGAACAGGATCGCTGGAAAGGGTGACGGCAGACTGCCGGTCTCTTGTCAAATGGAAAGAAGCACAAATCAAATGCGGCTGTTGCACCAAATGTTACTTGTAAATAAGAGCCTTAGCTGAATTCTAAAATCATAGCTTCATGTTCTAGACTTTTTAATCCAACCGAATGCGGTCCGCCGTCTCATCTTTCATCATGTACTGGCGTGTCAGAGGTATGCGGTTGCTTTCCGACAACTCTGCTTCCACCTCTGTCTTCACGGTTCGCACTAACCACCGAATACCTCGTCCAATCATACCAGAGGGCTCGGCACTTTCAGAACTCGGGAGCAACTTCCCCAAAGCTCCGCCTTGTTCGGAAGGTGCTTCGTATTTGAGCTCATACACGTTATAATTGGCATCTACGAAATCCGTCAAAACTGTGTCTGTGGTCTTGATTTCATCGCAGAGGCCTTTTTCCAATGCGTCCGTTCCAAACCATGTTTCACCCGTTGCAACATCATCAATGTCAAGTGACGGGCGATTTTCGTGAACAAACCCTTTGAACAGTGTGAGGACGTTCTCGATGTCGTCCTTGGTCTTTTGAAAGTCTTCCTTGGTCACCTTCTTTGTAGGGGTGAGCGTGCGCTTGTACTTTCCCGCAGTTACGGTTTGGAATTCACTTGCATCGGTAATTAGGCAAGGATCAGACAATGATAAATAACCCCAAAGGCTCAATACGAGTTCACTTACATCCCTTCCTTCTGGAGTCGTTCATAGACATTAGGAATATCTGAAATAACACCGATCGAACCCAACACTGCCATGGGAGACGCGACTATGCGATCCGCGACGCAGCACATCATATAACTTTATTATATGGAAAACAAAGAATGCGCTCGATAAGGGAAAGGACCAACACAACAAAATAAATGACACAAGGTGGCGACACACTTACCCTCCGGATGCTGCCACTTGTTCAACACAAACCGTGAGTTTGATGCCTGCTCTCTTGAAGCGCTTCAGTTGTCCCGCTGCCAGTCCATATCCTGTCACGGTACCTCCACCCGATTCCAGCACAAGAAGTGCTTCGTCTCCTTTCTTGGCTGCACGCACCACTGCAGTAACTTCTTCACGCAACTCCTTGACTTGCGACGCTTGAACATCTCCTGGAAACCGCATGACAAAGAGTGACTTAGTACTGTCAGACGACCCCGACGACAATAGTGTGGAGAGTGGTCGATCTTCGACAGTCTTCAACAGTTGACCAATGCCTCGTGTCGAAATGTCGCCAAGTGTGGCAGCACGAAAGGCTGCCGCCTTGGTAGGGCCCAAAATTTGCGTCACATTTTGAATGAATTTGCTTTCGAGCTGTAGAAGAGACTTCTGAGAATTGACAAGTTCGCTTTCAAGCCGCTGCTTGACCTTGGCCTCATCAGATCCACCCTTTCTGTTCATTCCTGAGAACATGTTGGCCGATGGAGCAGTCGAGTTGGAGTCATCTCCAGTGGCGTCGAGAGGCGCAGGATCGAGTGAATTGAGATCGACACCGAGATTATCCATTTCCTCACGAATCACAATGTCAGTCAGCTGTGTTTCTGCAGAAACGACGGACTCCATCAGCTTCGATCCGACAGACAACAATGCCTCCTCGGCTTTGAGCAGCTTAGCTTGTTGATGCGGTTCTAGCTCACTTCCTCCTGCAGAAAACTTCAAGGCTCGATCAAAGTTCTTGGTTCTGAGAGACGCAGCAGCTGCTGCCTTGCTCTGAGTTGCCTGCAACATGTTGAACTCGTAGCTATCGTACTTTTCGTTCCAGTTTGTCACCTTAATGTACTGTTTGGACGGGATACCGGTATTTTTGGAGAGAGTGGGAGAGTCGTCCTTCTTCGGAAGAAATGAGGGCATAAAGGGTCCTTTCTTAGCCTGTTGTGATCCATACAAGTCTTCGTAGAGATCGGAGACAGCTGGATTAGCCTGAATGGGTGGTTCCTTGTTGCCTCCTTTGAAAGCCTTGGCTGCGAAGAGAATGGTGATGATTGTGAATGCAGCTGGAACACCATTCTCAATCAACTTCATCAAGAAGAAGTTGATCAACTCCTTTTCGTCGATCATGGATCCATAGAGCTGAGTCGACGAGACGGCTGAATGGTGTCCAACGTTAAACGTCGGACGCGTAGAGACATGGGTGTTCACATCCCTCGCGCTCGGGGTTGTGAGGAGCACATGCACACCAGCTGACGCTGATGGGGGCACAAATGCCCTGACATTCATCACACTTGCCAGTAAATGTGTGCATAGGATGGAAACAGCCAAGAGCTTCATTGTATTTTACGTGTATCTGGTACGTGTACTTAACCTCTACTAGAATGTATGAAAGTGTGAACCAGCTGGATGTAGAGAGAGTAAGAGCTTGTGCTGATGCTTTCTATGCATTAATTAACAAGAATGGGCAACTACACAGTATCAACGTCGAACTTTTTGATGACTGTGGGGATAGTGACGATGATGTGAATGATTCATTCATTCCCAATTTGGCCAAATTGAAAATCCATTTCATTCATCGGATCTTCGCTTCTGACGTCAGGTGTACAGTATACCGGTATGTACAGTACATAATGTACACTACAGTGTCAGTATTGCAACTAATGAAGTCTGTTCTATTGGCAAGACGACAGTAACCACGGAAAATCACTTCCCTTCCTCGATATGGAACTTTTTTGGAACACTGACGCCGACCTCGCCTTCCGAGTGCACGTCAAACCCAACCAAGAAATCAAGTACCTTAACGCTGGAAGCTCCCACACCCCAGATTGCTTCAAAGCAATTCACAAAGGTGTCTGCAACTGCTTGACCAAGCTCACATCCTCCTCCAAATCCAACGTCAACTCTCCACTCAACAAAATCTACCCACGACACTTTCAGGCGCTGAACAAGGCAGGCCTAACTGACGGGACTTCTACTCCAACTCTATCGGAAAGTAAGAAGTCAATTGCGGCAACCCTCGCCGACGTGAAGTCAAAAGACGCAGAGACCGTGACCATAAACGCGCGATCTACTTCTGTGTTGGCTTCAGCACATTCTGGAAGATGACGATCCACAAGACAACCGCAGAGATCAAGGCGACATTCCCTTCGCTCAAGTGGCTCCGTGTGTCGATGTCATACCATCGTTTTTTGAACCTTCATGAACTTTTTCAAGGCGACCTAAACTCAAAGGTCACCAAGAATGTCACCTCCCTCGATTTTCCAACGCTACCATGCAACTGCAGGAAACGAGACAGGTGCCTCTACGGAGGAAACTGCCGTACTAAGATTGTCGTGTACAAGGCAGTTTGTGAAGTCACCGGGAAAAAGTATATTGGAAAACACCCAGGAGCAGCACGTAAAGACCAGAATCCAGCAGCATGTGCAGGATATTAAACGTCTCTTCGTCAGCGGGAAAAGATCCGATTCTTTTGCCAACCATTTCTACCAGTTGGTACCCGAAGGCACTCAGAAAAAGAAGTCAGGAACTTTGTCAGAGTATCCGTCAACATCCTCTGGCAGGCAATCCAATGTCATGCGTAAAAACATTCGGCACTCCAGGCTGCAAACTCTGCACCAAGGAGCGCATGGCTATTTTGAACTTAACTCGAAAGACTCCTCACTTGGCCATCAACAAGTGTAATGAGGTATACGGCGCCTGCTGTCACAGGCGGCGCCTCCACAGGTTTACTCAGTCACGAATTTGTGACGTCAACGCCAGTACTGATGAGTCCGTCAAGGACAAAAGAGTCTCAAGACCCAGCTCTACCTCTTCAGCCAATAGCGATTCCTCTGCTTTCTCCTTCTGCGATGTTCGAGAGTCAGAGATGCTAACGATCCCTGAGCCCAAACGTCCACCTAACCGTGGAAGTACCCAAGCCAAGCCACCTGACTGGACCACCGACAGTGCCAACGGCATCCAAGCGCGTTCCTATATGCTACGCTCTCGGTACCAAGGCATTAATATCAACGGGCCTGTCCAGTTTGAACCTCCTCCTATTCCTCTCTCCTGCCGTATCGATGATACAGGCGGCATGGCCCACACCAGGGCCGTCTACTACGATGTCTAGCTTCCAATACCAACATAAACTGGGCGGCTTGACGTGTCTAGACAAAAAGATACCGACCTTCTAACGATGATCCGGCCAACTCATGTAGCCATTTGCAACGGTGGCTCTGCAACGGTTTATTGGCGGATAAAATCTAAATTACTAGCTCACTCTTTGCTGTTTCGGATTTATTACCTCTTTCTTTACTCACATTCTTCGACTTTGAGCGTCAATGTAAGCTTTTAAATTCTTCAACAAATATGAGCTTTTGTGGTTAGGAAGAGGTTGAGTCTGTAGAGAAACATTTTGTTGTGTCTCGCCCTGTGCATTTTGAATTTGATTTGCCAGCCAGTCTCGCTCCTCACTAACTCCTTGTGTCCGAGACTTTGAAATACTGGTAGGATAGCGCACCTGCCGTTACATGTAGCCCCACACCACTTCTTGATGATGCTCGTGAAATCGCCAAGTCGACTTCCAAAATTTTAGAAAGCCTTATCAAGTAACAATCTCGGGTCAATTGGAGGCACCCTGTGCAACGGAGGAAGTAGAACATACCTCACGAGTCGTGCGCCATCTAACACGCAACAGGACGTGAACTGCGAATAAGCTTAAAACTATCTTATATCATACACGCACTACATAAGTACAGAGCTCTTCTATTCCTCGACAACATCGAAAGTTACCAAACAAAAAGCCTTCTCCTCCGGTGTCCTCTTTTCTCTAATCAATTCCTGGACAGGGACACCAGCGTAGCTGAAGCTGCCACAGCGAATGCATGTACGTCATAAACGGTGCATCATACCCCTGGGGTGTGTACTCACGACACGGGTGGGCCATCTCTCAGAAAATGATGGCGTGGCGGATGAAGATGACAGTGTATTCACTCAATATATCGCCACACCCTCCTCAGTTGGCAATGTGATTGGCATCGATTTGAGCAGACCGAAGACCATTGAGGAATTACTTTGAGCAGAGCAATACGATTAGCTACAGCATTTCATGACGGCACTAATACATGTAGGATAGCACCTGAAGTCCGACTTTAGAGACAGAGAGCTACAGCTCGCCTTCAATCAACCTTGTCGCAAACAGTTTGCATGATACCAAAGCAGCGTACAATGGACGAAAAGAGACAGATTCTAAGGGCCAAAATTCGATCAACGATCAAACTACAAATGGTATCTCCGTGGGCTAATGGGTCTGCTGCAACTGATGCGAATCTAAATCGTCAACCTTGGAATTCGCTTCGTATTCGGAAGAAAATACAAGGCTTTTGTTTCCTCATCCGTGTACATGTTCATGCGTCTCCAGTGACAAAGACTCATCAAGAGAATTTTGCCCTGCCGTTGTGGAATCCGCAATACGCGACAGGCAACAGATTCGTCTAGGCGAGGATCATCTTCCACATCGTTGCTGCGGATCTCGACCCACGAGTTGAGAGCTCGAATGGCTCCGTTCACTTCGTCAAACCCAACTTGCATACGTACAACTGATGGGGCAGCGTCGTATTCATTCTGCGCAACAATTTCGATACAGGACTCCTGTCCTCCAAGGAAATCGACCTTCACTGCACTATCAGTGGTCTGGCGTCTTCTACTGGTCCGATGTGATGACTCCACTGAGGCGTTCATACACTGGAAATCAATCCGTCTTCCTGGGGGCACAAGTACGTCCAAGAGGGGCTCGCTGTTCAAAGGAGGAACAGTTCGATGGTCGTGCTGCGTCGGGGTTTCATTGCTGGGGTCAGTTTCTGACTCGTTCACGGGAAGAAATTTCCCCCGGAACTTCTGCTCAAAATCAGTGTCTTCGTACCCCATGTTTCTGACTCTGAAGGGAGTCCTGACAGATACATTTGGTGACAATGTTTCCGCGATGCGATAATGGTGCCTCTTTTCAGACCGTCCATCTCTTGTTACTCTGCCTTCCTGGCTTCCTTGAGAAACGCTCTCATTCTTCTTGTGGGCGTTATCGTGTTTGGCGTCTTTGTTTGACTGTAACAAAACCCTTCCAAAAGTATCAGCCCTTGTTCGATAGTTCCTCAGTTTGATTGGCACAACTCTGACGCCGATGCTGCTGTCATCGGGCTCCAACCGATACCTGGCCAAAACAGGTGTGACAAGTAGGCTCTCGTCACCAACCCCAATTAGACGACTTCGATTTGGTGACTCGATGAGAACGTCGCTCACGAGGGATTGATCCAAGGTGACATCCTGATGCACTGAATATTTCTTCCCATCGTCATTTACAACAACCACAGACACCGGAGCACTCAGAGAAAAAGTGCTCTCATTCCGAGGATCCGGCAATTCGTGGTACAGCTTCTGTTTCTGTTGTTCCAAAGCCTGCTTCTCAAAGAATCCACGACCCTTTATTGTGGGAGCCAGACTTTCCACTACAGAATCCTCATCAGTAGAGTGTCTCAATGTATCAAGATAAGAAAAACGCTCTTTTTCGACGGGACAGTTAAACACCACTTGGGCAGATTCGCTAATCCTCGACTCATCATCTTCATGAGACACGTGAGCCCCACCATCGGGACTGAGCTCGGAACTGGAAGCACTCATCATCGACTGGCGTGATCTCCACGCTTCCACTAGATCAACAGTCATCGACCGGCTTCCCCGGGTTGCCTCCATTGTGTCCCGGGAGACAGCCGTGCTTGCCCTTCCGAAGATGGTGCAGAAAGGTGAATTAACTGTGGAGTTTCCCTGAAGAGTACCACAGGCTGTGTACGTACCTTGAGTCCTGTGATTGACTAGTTTTGCAGCTATTAGGCGGAGCTGTTCTTCCGAAAGAATCTTCACAGGCAAGCTCAGATTCACGGCATGTGGAAGCACAATCATTCTTGTCAGTTTCTACCTTTGTTTTGAGGTGGCTAATTCGGGTCCCGCCGGATTTGGAGGCTTCTTGCAAGCTTGGCGTGATGTTGTCATCGCCAGTTTCATGAATTTCTTCTGCATGATGAATCACACCGAGGTTGATGGTATGAAGTGGTCTGCATACTTGAAGCAGCTCTGTCACGGTCATGACGTCGTTGTCAACCGGCAGAACTTCTTCGACTCGACCTAACAGTGATCTTTCAATCTCGTGAAGCTTTCCTTCTTGAATTTTTAAGAATTCACTGGCTTCGTCCAATATCTTATCCACATCCAGATCTATGCATTGTTCGCAGTCAGTCGGATACAATCAAGAGGAAATGACACAAACATGTTAATCATCAGAAGAATGAGTAGCGTTGGATGATATGCACCGACTTACCTTCCACAGACCGACATCCGATCATGCCTACTGAGTCACTCAGCCTTTTTGAAAAGGCCTTCAGTGATAAGCAGAACTCGTCAAGGTGAGGTCTGTGTTGGGAAATGGCAGTACCCGTAGCCATACCTCTTGTTTCAACGCTTGCACATGTACCAGGAATCATTGCAATGTCGGTCAGGTTCAGGTGCCCTGAAGAAGAGTGCAATAGGCAATAGTAAACGATGTAGCTTCCGAGCTTCAACTTTGCCTCCCCGTCTTGTTGTGCTGATGAAATGATGGAATGTTTGCGATGGTGCTTCAATTTTGACCTACGAAGGTTCAAATTATTTGAATTTTAACGGTTTTTCTCTCTAGCTAGAGAGTAGGAGTCGTACTGTGCAGTCTGGTACCACGTACGAACTGTAGAGGGTTTACCGGAGTCCCCACCTACTCGTTACTCCAGTACTGTACTGTACTGTCCGTCTAGAAACTGCATGTACGGGTGCAGTGCAGTAGTGCGATTGTATTCATTGCACCCTTCCCAGAGCACCATGCAACATCTTTAATCATGCTTATGCAAATGGGGGCTCACAGAGGAAAGTTTAAGTCTTGCAACCACTTGGGGTGGATCAAGAGTCAACAGTAGGCACCACCAGCAGTATTTGCCGCATTTCTGCATTCGAAAATTGCGTAGATACGTATTATACAATGAAGAGAATAGCCTGCATATTTAACATTTCGTATTACAAAAACATGTTTCGATATTCAAAGCTCTTTTTTCAAGTGAAATATGTACAACAACCGAAACTCCAAATTAGGTCACTTTGATGCCTTTTCACATTCAACCAGAGTGATTGACCTAAAACAATTAAAAGTGACCTAATTCGGACTTTCGTTGCATCATTAGGTTGCTCCAAAATTCCGTGAGAAAACTAGTCGTGGTGGCTGAATGCCCTCGACTTCATTCAGGCTATGCTCAAGGAAATTCATGACCATCAGTCTCGTGGCCACTGGAAAAGTGTCAAGAAATCTACCAGATCGCTGACCGACACAATGCTATTCTCCCAGCCGTCTGGTCGATGAAACGCAAGCGTCGTTTTGATAGTGAAGATGTAAGGCAATGAACGATGAAGTAGTTGGTGTTATTGTAGATAAACAACAGCAAATAGAGATGAGGTTGATAGACGATGATGATTTAGTTATTCAAAAGATTGTGACAGATTCAAACCGAAACCGATTCAACTGGTTCGTCTGTCTTCCGACCAGTAAAGCCGTTAATATGATAACTGTCGTATCACTTGTGAAACACGACTCAATCAACTGTACAATCGACGCTACGATCATACAATTCCACATTGATCGCCAAGTCTACAAACACAAGTCTAGACTCTGTCTCGGAGGTCACGTCAACGTGAAGGCATCAACTATTTTGACACGTACAGCCCTGTCGTACAATGGATGACCGTTTGCCTCATGCTGATCCTCTCTGTCCTTGATGGACTCCATACTCGCCAGTTGGAATTCGTCCTTGCTTTCCCCCAAGCTGATCCCGATACCAAACTCTACATGGAAATCCCTCGCGGTGCCCACGTGGCCGGTATCCCTGCTAAAGATCAAGACCTCTACTGCCTCAAGATATTGAAAAACCTCTATGGCTCCAAACAAGGTTCCTCACTATGGTCTTCAAAATTGCAAACATCCCTTGTGGACCAGTTTCAATTTTGTCAGAATTCTATTGATCCCGGTGCTTTCTTTCGTCGGAATCTCATTTTCCTTCTCTACGTTGATGAGGTCTGTGCTTTCAGTTCTTGCAAGACTGCCTTGGACACTCTGTTTGACGAACTCTCTGTCGACTATATGTTGACAGACGAGGGAGACGTTTCTGAGTACCTCAGAATCAAAATCACACGTCATACCGAAGGTCATTTCACCCTATCTCAGACCGCGCTCATTGATACCATTATCGAGACCGTCGGACTCGCTGACTCTCCTGTTATGCGAGAGACACCTGCTACTACCAACATGTACCTGAACAAGGATGAAGATGGCGCTGAGCGCAAACACACTTGGAACTAACAAAGTGTTGTTGGCATGCTCAATTTTCTCTGCGGATTTACAAGACCTGATCTTGCCTTTGCGGTTCATGAATGCGCATGCTTCTCGATTGCACCAAAACAATCCCACGAAGAAGCCATCCTGAACATTGTCCGATACCTGAAGCGTACTCGTCTTAACGGACTTGTACTGCGTCCAGATTCTTCCAAATCTTTGGAATGCTACGTTGATGCGTCCTTTGCCAATGGATGGAGCACCGGTGATCCTACCGATCGCACGTCCGTCCTATCGCGCACTGGATACATTATCAAGTTTGCTGACTGTCCGATTCTCTGGACAAGCCACCTTCAAACGGAAATCACCTTAAGCATGACTGAGAGAAAAATGTTGCTCTTTCATGCGTGAGATCCAACCACTCGTTCGCACCAAAATCCTCTCCCAAGTCATCCACTGTATCGTGTTTGAAGACAACAAAGGTGCTCTCGCTCTTGCCAGACTGCCGCGTATGCGTCCTCGTACCAAGCACATTGCTCTCAAGTATCATCACTTCCTCGATCATGTCCGCCAAAGCACGGTGATCCCTGAACCGATCGATACAAAGGAACAAATAGCTGATGCACTCACAAAATCGTTACCTCGTGATCAATTCCAATATCTCCAGACTTTCCAGACTCCTGTCACACACCTCTGTTTGTTCCCCCTTATATCTCTCTGTTCCCCCCTTACGTCTTTTCTTGTCACGCAAGAGGTGCACGATCGACGAATGACCTGCTTCCCCTCACTATTTGACTAGATTTGGCCATTACATCATCTATCTGCCTAACAACTACAATCGATGGTCGATGGATCCCTCATTGACCCTCTATCTATCTCTCTCTAGTCCCTTATCACTTAGGAGATCTGGTCCCACCGGCTCCACGACTTTCTTTATTCACACATCTCCCAAGCATAATGCGCATCTTAGCCGCGCAAAAACGTAAAAATGAGGAGGCATAGCCCCAACCCCAAGCACCCCCTCAATACGTCGTCCCGCGTGTTTTCTCTAGCGAAAACACACAGGACGTCTGGGGTCTAGACTAGTTAAAAAAGAGTTATCTTGTCACCATATGATTAGTCCGTCCGTCGTACGTATGATGACTATTTTTGCACGGCGAACTTGAAAAGCACAGCATGAAGGAACAACAGCAACAACAAAGGCTCTATGGGAATCTACCATACGTATTGGTAATTCCTAAAGAGTGATTAGTACTGTAGTACTGTACGATTCCCTCTCACAAAAAACCATGAGCAAAGAAGTATGGGTAACATGGAAGGACTCGACAACAGGAGCAGGAGAGTGGCTTTGCGACGCTGTAAGCGAGCTTAAGAATAATGCCCAAATCAAGGACCTGCGGAAAGCGTTTGTAGAGCAGAAGAATCTACACATTTCGCCAGCAGCGGTGAAAGTACGCAAAAAGGAAGACTCTTGCAACTTGAAATCGAGTGATCCACTGCTGCCATATTTTGTACCCCCAGCAGAATCGGCAGGTGCTCCTGGGCCAGGAAGAAGCGAGGAAACTGCTCTGTTTGTGACCTTTCCGCCGCCACCACAGCAACTGGATATGAGTGCGATTGAAAAACTTGTTGAGCAGAACCAAGAGAGAATCAACGAGAAGGAGAAGGAGGAGCAGGAAAAATCAATTACAATGAACAAAGCGACTGTGGGCAAAAAAGATTTCGTCTTGAGTCTTTTGGGAGTCAAGGTATGGATGGTGCGAAGTGGTGTCCACAGCCCAAGAAGAATATTTCTGAAGGGGATGACGCCATGTACAAGTGGATAGCAAATGTCGATGAAGATAACCCTCAACAGATTAAGGGGTTCATGAGATTTCTCAAGAGGATTTTGTCTTTGCCGAAAGAATATGATTTTGCTTACTGCACGGGCAAAAATTCGCTACTGTCAGTCGATAACACGTCCCCCAGGATCAAACTCAAAGGCACAACTGATGTAATGATTTTGCAAAAGCAACACATCCGCAATTACGCTCTTCGACAAAACGCAACAGCCTTGATAGAGCTGAAGAGGAAGAAACTGGTGGGGAATATCAACGCGGACGAGCCGCAAGCCGTTGCCGAGCATATCGCGGCGAGCTTTTTGAATAGCGAGGCGGGAGTGGTGACAATTCTAACAGACCTGAATGAAGAGTGGATTTTCTATTGGTTTGATCATACTGGGCGATCTTTGTTGAAGCTTGTGGCATCACGCAAAGAGGCGCAGTTTCTCCTTGACAATCTGATTCCACAGACAGGCGAAAAATCCCCCAAGTTGCCCCAGGATTTCTGGAACAGGGGTACCATGGCGACGGTATTGAAGCGATTAACACATTCGGGAGCGAAAAAGCTGAATGAGGACAACACCAGTGACGATGAGGAGTCGAAGGGACCCCCACGAAAAAAGAAGCCGCGAAAAGGTGGTCGCGGAGACGCTGGCGGTGGTAACAGAGGCTCTGGCGGTGTCACACAGCCAAGACTTGATCGTGCAGGTCGGACGACTAGACGACAGCAAAATCGCGGCAACGAAAAGCAATCTTGACAGGGCAAGCATGCTCCCGTTCCCCGATTTATGGATTCCGTGGACAGCGATTTAGGCGACGAATTCCGTACTGCGGACAATGCCGACGAGCGTATGGATGTCGCACGGCGATTTGTGACGCGCTACATGGTTTCAAACCTAGTCGCCCCACGCAATAGCGGCGTAGTTGAGTCTGCAGGTGATCAAGTGCCTGACACAATCAACTTTTAGAGGAAAAGATGTTCGTTCAGAGGGCGTGTTGGTGGTTGGAATCCAGCGCTATACATACAAACCATCCGCAATCGACATCTCGGCTAGTCCATACCGGTAGCCCAACAATCATTCAATAATGCATCCATTACATTCGGAAAGAGCATTGCAACAACAAACATTATCTAGTAGAAGAGCATCGGCAACAACGTCACCTCCTCCTCCCTTTCGATTCGACATGGAACATGACAGTGCCCAGCAACAACAGATGCAACAACAACAGTTGCAGCAACTTGAAGAAGCAGCGCTAGCGTTGCATCATCAACAGCAACAACGTGAACATGCACAACAACAGCAGCGTTCGAGTGACGAATACGATTCTGAAAATGATAGTGGAGGAGGAGGATGTGATGATGTCACGGTTCAATCCTTTTCTTCCTTGCGAGTGGTAAAGGATCAAGACAAGGCCTATCGCAAACATCACGCGTCCAATCAGGACAAGAGTAATTGCAATTCATTCTCGTCTTGTTCCTCTTTGGATAATGTACACAAGGCGGCATCCTTCAATAATCAACAACAACAGCAGCAACAACAACACCATATTCATCATCATCAACAACCACACCAACACATTTATCAGCAACAAACGTTGCGAAGCATGCAAGATTTGACGGACAGACAGCATCAAGTTTTGGATAGTTCGTATCCTCTTCAACGCAAGGATGCCAAGAAGCAACAACAAAATCAGCAACAAGATGCCTATCGTTCCTTCTTTTCCTCACCCACTTCGGCCGCAACGGCCTTGTATGAAGGCATGGGAGGAATGACACGACAAGCTTCCAACAATATAAACTCCATGGCCATGATGAATAATATCAGTCATAGTCATGATCCGTTGTTGAGTGTACCTCCGGCTCGTGAGGTTGAACGGGCCCACTGTGGTCAAAGTAACAGTTGTGTCGAGCTCCAACTACAACACCAGCGCCTCCAACTAAAACACCAGCGCCTCCAACTACAACAACAGAAGCAACAACAACAGAGGCAACAACAACAAGTTCTACACCCCAAGGAAACCTGTTAAGTAAGATTCCAAGACGTCAACATAGGTTACCTCGCTTCATCCGTTAGGGTGAAGTGGAGTCTCCGTCGCACAGGAATAGCGAGGACTCATCTGCGTAGATAAATCGGAGAGACACTTAGTACATTTGGAGATGTAATCTAAGAGGTACCCGATTCTAGTCCTCTCTAGAGAGGTGGGATTCAAATGCACATGTGTGTTCCATCGTTCTACTAGCGCTCCAATACGGTACGTGCAGAAATTATCTTGCACCTACTTAGTTGTTCTCCAAATGACGTGCTAACCAACATTGGAATGATGTCTATGCTACGAATTAGTCTAGGATAGTCCTGACCACTATTCTACGCATGGCATTTGGAACCATTTTGCAGTTTGACTTTAGGCTATGAAACTTACAACGATAAGACTCGACAAATGACTCTGAGAATTGCTAAGGAGAGTAATTATTGCCAGGTCGGCAAATATGCGTTTGCTTCTCATAAGTGTTTGAATCTGGCAGGTAGATAGCACATTTTTGAAGATGTAGTACATGAATAGGGAGCGAAAGGTTGAGGTGTGAGAATCTTAGTCTAAGCGCCCTTTACCACCTGCTGAGATCTCATAGGTCTAGCCATCAAGGTAGTGGTAGTTTCCTAAAAGGAGGTGATCACTCTTGTCCTTGGGTTGAATATCTTGCAAAGGTGTGGGTTTGGTATAGGTACTAGTAGGTAGTTTTGTAAAATATAGAAGAATATACATGTAAGGTTTTGCACGCCTTACCGCAGGCAAGTATAGAGATTCTCTATATTTTGCAGTAGTACCGAGTTGGACTACTGCTTGCTTTCACTGTGTTAATTTTTCGTACCCGCTGGTACTTCCTACAAAATATAGAGGCTCTTTATACCGCCTTGGTACTACTAGTACAAACAGACAAAGATGCCCATCACCCCTGACCTGCTGGTACTAGACTAGTTTGGTCTGCACCACTGAGACTCTGAATTATGTAGCCTCTCCCGCAAACAATCAGCAAACATTACAGAAGGTGATATCACAGCAAAGAGTACGTTAGCTATGGAGTAACGTGTTTCACAGGACTACTATTCTACATGAAGTACGATGATGCCTTTAGGGGAAACATACGCCCAGCATGCAATGCCCAGCATACAATGAAAGTAGCTAGTACTTGGTTCTCTTATTTTTATTGCATGGCAATGCACTACTCCAAGTATGCTATGTGCTGGCATCATTGCTTTCAGCGCACTTCGTGCTTCACAGTGGAGAACCAGCACACCGACATAGGGATTCATGATTTCCAGACCACAAACCAAGGCAAAAAATCTCTACCCCTTCACCTCCTGTCTTGCCTCGCGACACATACGAGGATGTATCATTTCTGAGGTCTGCCACTTTGTGACAGCGCATTTTTTCAGTGCGCCAGGTTGCAAAACTGGCTTCGAGCAGTAAGCATGGTGGTGCTGCAGTGGGCTTTAGTGAAAATCCCCCATCCCATGTTCCGTTGTTATTGTTGACACATCTATCGCTTGTTAATATCATCGTGAATGTCATTGTTGCCCTGATTCACCCATCTTTGGGTTGAATCTGCAGGGGGAGACAATGAGATCTGAGCCTGGTGGCAAAGCTTGGTGATTCAGAGCCCAGGGATTGGAAACAGTTGGTTCGGGCCCAAGAACCGGGCTGGTATAGCTGCTGGGAGCTGTGCTGGAGTAGTACTCTAGACAATAGGTCGTTCTCATTACAGAAGGGGCTGTTGAAGCTGTGTACCGCATACTGCACTCCAATTTGTGTTATAGCTGGCATGTTCACTACATGCACTATAGACAACTGTTTGCTTAAATTTGCAGTACCGGAATCATCTCTGGGTTTAAAGACACCCATACGTCACAAGAACTCGGATAAACTGCAGTAGATTCTGTACCAATTCCGTTTTTGGGTACCCTCGTGCGTTATGCGTGCTCAGTGAGACGTAAAACGACGAAACAACGAAATGATGAAAGAAACAACACAACTCTATTTGTTGATCGTCGGCATCATCATCTTCACCATCGGAATCACCCCTTTCCACTACCTCACCATCGAGTCCTTTACGATTGCGATCCTTACCCGTTGTTCAGCTAAAGAATTGTCTTTGGCAATTGGAGCCAACACTTCAAAAGTCTCATCACTACCGGCTATGATGCCATCATCATCTGCGACAATAATGTCGCTGGGTTGCACCTTGACTCCACCGCAGTCGACGAAAGCCTGATTCTCGCCAAGGTGCATAACAGTGCCAGAGTATGGAGTAACGGACCGAGAGAAGCACTGCACTGTAGCAAATTCCTTCAAATATTGAGTGTCTCTCATTGGGCCATCCACACTATAAGACCTTGCATGGGCCGTCACGAGGCTTTGGCACAAAAGAGTTCACCCGCAACCGCCCGGGACGAGTTGAGGGTGTTGACCACCAAGATTTTGTGTTCCTTCGC